>MNCI01026620.1:121239-131803 GCA_015680685.1 Gnetum montanum
CACAACTTTCAAATTTTTCCTTGGTTTTTTTTGGAAACTTAAATTTAAAAGGGGAAACAGAGGTTAGGGTGAAGATTGCTATCGGACCCCATCACGCTCCAGAACTTATTACACTACCAATGAACATGGTCCTCATTTTTTGTTTTGTTTTTTCTTCTTAAGGAAACTTTGCTCATGGTGTACTTCATTCTTGATGTAGGAATTCCAACATGAGTCTAGCTGATTAGCTACACTACCAAAGAGCATGGTCTTTTTGGAAACTTTGCCTATGGTGCAGTTCAACCCTCATGTATGTGCCTTTGATTGGTGGCATCATAATAGGTCTTCTGGGTAGCTAAGGGTTCTTAAGTAAAAATGAACACACTTCACCCCATTGTTCATAGGATAGCCATGGATCATCATACCTAAGGACTTCGGCTTATAAGAGGAAAGGATAGAATTTTCCAAGGTCACCTAGTAATTATGACTAACCACTCTCCAACATCACATATCCTACACTCACATGACCATGATGATAACATAATAAGTTTGTATAAATCTAATGCTCCATAATCTAACATAACAAATAAATTGAAACCTTGGAATCAATTGGAAAGAGTTATAGTATTTAAAAAATATAAAGTGGATTTTATAGCATTATATTATAGTAATGGTAAATTATATTATACCTACATTATTTTTCAATTGTGTTAAGATGACCCAATATCTAGTAACTCAAAAATGACAAATGATTATTAAAATCATATGAAGAACACAATAATCAAAACATATGCTAAGAAAGAAATGATGAAAATGCAAGCAAAATATGGAAACACAACAATATACATATGAAATGCAAAGAAAAAGGGGAAGAAAACATGCAACTAAGAATCTACCAGATGCCCACGTGGGGTACCTGAGTAGAAATGTTTCAAATGAAATGCATTAAAATTCCTATTCAACCTATATCCTTGCAAATTAGCAATCTTAAACACATTTGGGGCAGTGATGTCTACAATTTGGAATGGACCTGACCACATAGGGGAAAACTTAGTTTGAGGGCTAGTTTGACCAGACGCTCTATCCCTCTTAAGGACTAGATCACCTACTTGAAAATTTTTAGCTGGATGTTTTTTATCGAACCATCTCTTGACAATTTGTTGATGCTTAAGATTATGAAAATCAAGACCTACACTTATCTTGCTTGATCGTTTTCTATAAAGTTTTTCTTTAATATAAGTTTCAATGATAGGTCTAGGTTTTGGTGGGTCATCGGATATAGCTTTTCTAGGAGAATGTTCCATGGATGTGTTGTTAAAATTTAGCACACCTTCAAATGTTTTAAGAGGTAAGGTCTTATTTATATCTTTGTCTTTCCCTAAAGGTGGTGGATCACTTAGACAAAATCCATCGTGTTGTTGATAAGGCAAGGTATCTCCATAGTTTTCTTCACCTTCTCTAGAACTTTGATAGGATTGGATGGGATCTGCATAAGAGATAGGATTTTTTGTAGTTCCACTCACATAGTCATTTTCAACATGTTCACTACACTCAACCTCAATAACCCCAACATAAAGATTAGCATTTCAATCTTCCAAAGATTGATTTTGTTGATCCAAGGTTGTTACTACTTGTTTGTAGAAGGGTTCTTGGGGTATAGTCATGTATTCAGATTTTCCTTTGATAGGGATCAATAATTCCAAGAAATCTGACCTAAAGAAGCCCCTAAACTTAGCTCCAAAAGTCCTAGATAAGAGCACACCATATGTGGATTTCATGTCAACTATTAGGATATCCGTATAACATGTAAATTTAGGGTATTTCTTAAGTTGTACCTTTGCTGCTTTTAATAACCCTACCACAGGTACATTAGATCCATCGAGTTGAATCACACTTTTAGTTTGTGGTATCATTTGTGCTCTTAAAGTGTTACAAATGTCAAGAGGCATAACACTAATAGTTGCACCGGAATCCATTAAATAGCTATGGACATTCTTTCCCAAAATAATCAAAGTGGTTAGGAAAGGGGAATGGTCCTTTTTTCTAGACATGGAATTATTCATGTTTTGTATTGATAATGTGTTAGGAATTTCTACAAAGTGAACTTGCCTTTCGGGAATTGGGGATTTTTCTCTTTGAGCTACGAGCATATGAACCATATCCTAAATCACTTCTTTCATTTCGTTAAAGTGTAGGAGGTCATACATCGAAATGTTGGCTTTAACTCTTTTTAAGTCCTCAACCAAATCATAATTCTTATGTTCATCTTTGGGTTTTTGTTGAGATGAAACTCTTCTAAGTATAGAAGGGGGGTTTGGTTGTTGTGGGGCAATTACTTGGGATGACTTGGATTGGTTGTTTGCATTGTTTTGACTAGGAACACTTCTGTTTGAAGGTGTATAAGAATTTTTCCTAGTTTGTTGTTGTGTAGCATTCATAATGTCACCAATTTTGCGGTAGCGAGTGTTGTGTGGGTTAGGGTCACCTATCATAACTTGTTCTAATGAGGAAACCTCATCATTTTCTATCTCATGAGGTACATTAAGGACCATGATAGGGGTTTTTCCATTTTGCTACCCTTGGGTATTATCATCATACAATGTCGTGAATTGAGGAAAAGTCTTTTCGGAATGCTGCCTCATATTGTGAAGGCAACAATAATTAGTGTTGATTGATGCACTTGGTTTTTCTGGTTGTATAGGACTTTTGTTATTGTTTCTCTTTAGCTCAACTACTTTATTGGATAGTTTTTGTAGTGAAGTGAGTATTTGGGTCATTTGATTTTGAGTTTGGGTTGGTGGTTCAACAGAATTTGATGTCCCATTTGGGTTGATAATGGATTGAATCAAGGCTTTTGATTGGTCATCATTCAAACCAATGTTGGATGGTAAGAATGAAGAGGACATGGGGCCTTGTGAGTAATTACTTAAAGGTTGAGTTGATTGAAAGGGAGAAATAGCTTGAGGCATAACATTAGACGTTTGAAAAGTTGGTAGGAGTGGGTTTGATTGCATAGGGTTACTAACACTCATCATCCCAAATTAGGTTTGGATGCTATTCATAAGGGTTATTTGCTCTAATTCCACAGCTTTTGACATTGCACCTTGTATTTCCGTTATGTTGGGATCAAATTTGATAGCATAAGCGAAGAATGATTCAATGGTAGAGAGATAGAAGATGAGGATACCATCTAGTTGTGGTTGCATCTCATTTGGTACATAGGCTAGTTGATGAAGGAATCTAAGGTTATAATCCCTAACATTTTCCCCAGGTAGCTTTTTTAGGCTGGTAAAGTTGCTTGATGCGATAGCAGGGCTTGTAAATTTGTCAAATTGATTCAAAAACTTGTTTTTGAATTCTTGCCATGTGTTAATAGAGGCATCAGAAAGCATTAAGAACCATTGGGTTGTTTTAGTCCTAAATGTTGTTACAAACATCCTGCATGTTACATCATTATGTATAATGTTGTGGATCCCTAGTAAGGTTTCAAAACATTGTATATGTTGGTGGGCATCATTCGTAGGGGTTGTAGGATCGAAGAACATATTTATGTTTTGAAAGGATTTTGGTATGTCATGGTAATTATGAAAGTTAAAAGGGTTTCTTACTAAGGGAGCTGGGGGTTGATGGGCTACCATCTTAGTCCGAGGTTTTTTAGGAATTGAACTTAGAAAAAGTGAACCTCATTGTTTTCTCAAAGTAAATTGACGAGTAGTTGGTTGACTAGGGGTAGAAGTATGAGTTCTTTGTTGAGATATTCCATAAGAAAAGTCACTCATAAAATGAAAAAGAACAGGAAATGTAAAATGCTAATAAACTATGAAAATTAAAGAAAATGGAAAAAACATTTGAATGCTATATTTATTTTATTATTTTTTATTTTTTAAAGTAAAATTGAAACTACAAAATTTTAGAAAAGTAAATTGAAAGTAAAATGATTTAAATCACCTCAATTAAATTTCAGAAAAACAAATTAAAAAAAAGGATTACTAGAATATAAATTTGGAGATTTGAAAATGAAACTAAAATAGAGTAATAAAACTGAAAATAGGGAGGCAAAAATAAAACAAACAGTAAAAAAATGATAATAATTTTTTTTCTAAGAAAATAAAGAAACATAAAAGAAAAAATAAAGAAAAGGTTGAGAAACTGCCCTCCTTCTAGCGCCAAAAAGGTGTTGATGTTTAAATTTTGGACACGCGAACACCTGTGAAAACTCATTTTAGGAGACTATAGCCTAGGGCGCCTCCGGTATGGGTACGAAAACCCGAGAATAGTCTCAGCTGGAAAGGGCCATATGACAAAAATAACAATAATAATATTTAAAACAAAATATTAAAAGATTTAAATTTAATAAGAATATTGAAAAGATAAATAATTTAAGAAATTTAAAAGAGTACAATAAATAATTCGAAATAAAATGCAAATAATAATATTGAAAACCGTAAAAGTTGTCTACCACCACGATTGCTTCTGCACTTGGAGATAGCAGAGAGAAAAATCTGTTTGAAAGCAAATAAATAAAAAACAAAACGATGTTAATGCTATATGTGTTGCTTGTGCATGCAACTTGTCTCTGCCAGGTTTTTGTTTATAAGTAGAAAGAAACACTTCTATCAACACCCCTCACGGTGTTCATGTCACTATTGACGTGGCACCAATCACCAACTGGGCATGCACCTCCAAAGAGGCCTTGCCTGAGTTGCTGTCTGCTGCTATTTGCAGTCACCCTTGCTGCAACTATGACCGTCACTGTGATGCACCGTAGGTTGTTTGCTGCTACGGCAGACAAGCCACTCGGTTGGCAACATTTTTTGTTGTCTGTGGTTGACGAGAAGCTTGTGTTGCTGCTCATCTAGCCTGCAGGAGAGAGAGAGAGATTTGTTGCTCATCTAGCCTGCAAGAGAGAGAGCCCTATCTGGCCTACAGGAGAGAGAGCGAGATTTGCTGCCTACCAACAGAAGAGAGAACACTACCAAAAAGCCCCTCCACTATTGATGTCTTTGGCACCAATTGTTGGAGTACGTGGCACAGAGAAAGGCTATTGAAACGCACTACTAGAGCTAGTCAAGGCCCTGATCAGTGCCCCAACCTGCTAGCCACTAAACAGAAAATGGTCATTAACAACTCTAGCTCCACGCCCCTCTTTGGCTTTGGTAGGCTCCGTTGTAAATAGCGGCCTATGGGAGAAATCCTAACCCTAAACCGTCATTCGATGTCCACCCGCTGCATCACTATTACAAATGTTTTAACAAAAATTTGTAAATATGTAATTCTTTTTTAAAAAATATGAAAATCAATTCATTAGACTTGCATAAATTATGTTGTCATTAGCATGTTTTATACTTGAAAGATATGCTATTTTGTTGGCATTTTTTAGGTGGCTTATCTTTTTTCTTGATTTTATTTCTTTTCTTTTCTAAATGGAATTCCTTTATATCACTTTCTCTCTTCAAGGGGCAATTGGTACCAACAGCATGATTATTGATAAGTTACATTGAGGTCAACTTTTAGAGGTCTGTGCAAAGCATGTGGTGCACTATTTATCATGTGCTGGTGTAGTGCTTGCTCATTTAGCAATTGAAATTCATAAATTTTATTTTATTGTATTGACGTGTGGTTGAGGACCCTTTGTGTATATTTTGCTTTTTACATAAAACTAGTATAGCATTTATTGAATTCCTATGAATTTGATTTGTGCATTTTGACTACTTTGCAACTATAATTTTCTACATATGCATTGATAATGGCCCCATGCCTAGCATGGGTGAGGTTGACCTCAACAACTTCAATCTCAATAATCTATCCAAGAAGAGGTACCAACACCATTTAGTACTACACCAACAACACAAGTGATACTCCCTAAAAAGTGTATTAGAGTAATCAATGACAAGGTAGTTGTGGCCAATGTAGTTATTAAGCTAAACTTCAAACCCTTCTTAGAGTTCACTCCATAGGAGATGAGAATGTACCTATAAACATCTTTGCTATTGCCCATCTTAATTACAAATGGCAAGTGATTTTTAGATAATACCTATATGTTTTGGAACAATTAGGTAGCTAAAGCTACTATAAATATAATAGATATATTTGTCTCTTATCATTGAAGCCATTGTATCTACACTTGGAATCCCAAATAATGAGGCATTTAGGGGAAATTCTATATCTTGATGTAACCGAGGATGCATGAAATTATTTATGTGCATTCAAATTTATAGTTTGGAATTGTTTTAGTGAGTGGTGATAAACCATTGGTAGTTGATGAGCAGCAAGGTATCCCTACACCCAACCATATGAATACGAGCATTCATGTGTGATCTGGTCGAACTCCAAGGATTAAGTGCTTATGTACTTACATAGAACAAGGATGAGTTATGCAATCGTTGTTGATGAGTGGCGAGGTACCCCTACACTCAACCATATGAATACGAGTGTTTCATGCATGATTTGGTTGAACTCCGTAGATGAATTAGTTGTGGCATCCAGACAGTTATCCTTAGGTCACAGTTCGCTGTCTTCCCACTTGGACTAGTATTAGCTTTGTCATGTATGGTTTAGTCTAAGGTGAGGTGTATGATGTGTTTCTATACTAATGCTACTCCTGAAGACAATGGGAAACGATAATATTAACTAAGCTAAGAGAGATGGGTGAGAGAGGATCTAAACTAGCCTAAATGCGATGCGCATTCATTCCTCAATCATCCATACACATCTTGGTCTTTGTGCATGACTACCACTAGGATTACCAAGTGCAGATCCTAGGTATGCTACTGAGTTACCAAGTAGTCACACTTAAATGCTCATAATCAAGTCGTACTCATTCCGTGTTTAATAGGAGTTTAGGGTGAGAAGAGATTAACTAAGAAAGTAGTGAATAATAATTATTTAAATAATTAAGCTAAGTGAATGCTGCAATGATAAAGTAATCTTTATCTTTATTGCCAGTCATGTGCATGTCCAAGTATGTCACACTCGAATAAAGGATCCATACAATTACAATCATCACATTGCAGGCATAAACTGGGAGGAAAAGGGTTGAGAGAAAAATAAAAACTAAAATCAAAACTAACTCTAAAACTGACTACCTATTGGAATTGCTTGCCTCTTATTTATAGATGAGGAGACAGGCAGCGATATCACATACACAATATCACGGCTAAGTTAAATGGTGACTCATCATACCCCCATGACTGAGTGAAAACTTGTCCTCGAGTTACAGTGAGAACAAGCTCCATTGATTACATAGTGGATAGGTACAGGATTATTAGATAGTGAAATTGGGTTTATGTTGCAGTGCGGAATCAAGACAAAATTAAGACACAACACAAAGAATGTGCTACAACTACAAAATTGATGGAACTCATGTAGTTCTTGGTGGCAGTGGCTCCTCCATAGGTGCTTTCCCCTTATCTTATGCTCCAGGTCTTGGGGCTTGATGGCATTCAAGTATGGCCTAGAGTTTCTCCTCTTCAGTCTAGGGATCTTGTGCCATCCATGCTAATGTTCTGATGTTTGATGGAGTTGGCACTTCCCATGGATAGGGTAGTTGCAAAAACATTTGATTGGCCTTGACATACCAAGCCACAAAAACCCATCGTTCCTCTTCGTAGGCTTTGGCTTTATCTTTGTATTCTTGAAAATCCACAAGCCATCAAGCCAAATCTGTTGTGACGCCTTTTTGTCCTTGGTAGCTTACTTTCACCACCTCAAGTTCAGAATTTGCAATCTCCAGTTTTTGCAAGATCTTCTTGCGTTTTGCAAATTTTGTTTCATATTTGATCTAGGTGGTAGCTACATGTTGTTCGAGCTCTGTTCTCGGGTGCCCTACTATTAACATGGCAAGGTTGTCATACCACAAGTTTGCTAACTCCATGTATTCTGTCAAGTCTTGGATCTACAGGTCCCAGTTCTTAACTTCCGCTTAGTGGGCCAATGCATATGTGTACAATATGGCCCGCTAGTCAATGTGTTGAGCATTGATAGAGTTGATGTGGGCCTTGGCCATATAGATCTCCTTCTCAAGGATTTGTTTGTACATCCCCACCTAGTTTAGAAGTGCTCCTTCAGCTTTTCATGTCGTTTAGCCTCATTTTTCCACGCACTTATTTTGATAGTTGTCTTTTGGCAGATGGCACATACCTCCTCCATTGCGAGGGTTCAATTATCCCTGGCTAAATGACTCATGTCTTGGTTGACTCGAATGAATTGTTCTTGCAGCTGATAAAAATATTCTTCGAGAACATTCTTTTGCTTCTCCACAATGGTCAAATGAAGGTTGTCAGCAACAAGCTACTTCTTTTCTTCCTCTAAGGCCTTAAGTGCCTTGATATGTGCATGAGTTTATGCCTTTGCTACAAAGACATCCCAAACAACCTTCTCTTTTTCTTCAACCACCTTCTTATTCTTTGTTAGTAGTTTGGTTAGTTGCTCAGTTTTAAGACTGTCCAGCTAGTCTATGGGAACAAATTACAAGGGGTTCCACTGTGCTGCTTGTAGGGTCATGAACTATTCTTGCAATTTCTGTACCTCTGCTTCAACATGCTCAGCCCTCACTTCTGTCCAGACTAGCTTCCCCTTAGTCAAAATGAGGTCTGATTGAGTTGCTATAACATCTTGAGGGATGTCAATTAGGGACGTCATTACTTGTCCTATTTGTAGCAATTGATCAAGAACATCCTCATGTTCCACAGGAGTCATTGAGGTTCTAGCCAAAGTTTGAGCATCCCATGCTCCCATGAGATCTGTCAGTGGTACAACAGATACATTGAATGATTCTTTAATGTTATCTATGACCACTTCTGCAACTCCTGCTACATCCTAGTGTTGCATGATCACCACTGTGGCCCCTTCACCAGTTTCTAATTGCACTTGGAAAGATGTAACGTTTCCTGAGATCTTTTGTGACCAAGTACTTTCCCCTCCTCCTGTATGAATAGACACTTCACCCCTTGCGTAGTCTAAAGAAACTGTGGGCTGTATGGCATCATCAATGACATAGAAGAGATTTGCATCATCATGACTTCCCCAATTGACTATCTCAGCGATGGCCCTGAGGTGGTTCATTGACGATCTGTAATCTTGCGGTGACGATGGTTGATCCTAGTCTATGCTAGGCGCTGCTTCCTGTTGTTGGCTGGGTCTTGCAAGTTGAGTTGGAGTTGGTTTAGCCATTGGTTCTTCTTCTTGTTCTGGTCCTAGTGTCTCACCAGTGATTTTCCTTGTGGCTAGTGGCTTTAACAGTTCAGCATATGAAGCATTTTGGGCTTTTCGGAGGACATCATTAGTGTATCCTCTGATACCAACACATTGGCATAGCTTCCTGATAAGGCAAGGGAAGGGAAACACCATTTCCTTGTCTTCCATTCCTTGAAACACCTCAGGATCTCCGTTAAGTATAGATGAGGTAGGTTAGCATTAACCTTTCCCATCAGGACTGCACATCCTCTTGCTACATATGTTGAAATCCTTTACAAGCCCTTTGTGGGGAAGAGGTGATATGTTCCAATTTTGAAATAGATCCTCTCTTCCATCATCAACTCTCCAAATGTCTTATCCCTACCATACGCCCTTTCCAACCAAACTTTTCACACATCAGGGTCTGAACGGGTAGATAACTGAGGAACCTAGAGCCCTGTGTTCAAAAGGTTGAATACTTCCAAAATGGCCTGCATGGAGAAATCAACTAATAGACCACAAATATTGATAGTGGTGCCTTGTTCTTTGTTGTGCCAGAATTGGTATGTCTTCCCTAGGTACCAAGCACCGCTTTCAAAGAGGGTAGGTCATAAGGGAGACCCTTTGAGGTGATCCCTAACAACGTTAGGAGTGAATTCTGCAAAAGATTCAAAATTTAATTCCACAATCACTGTAGTGGATGTGGACCTTTCGTAGATATCCTGAACATAATCCTAGGGCAATGTGAGCTTTTGTCCTTGTTCAGGCATTGTAGCAGCTCCTCCTTCTGCCTGCTTGGACTATATAGTAGGAGGGTCTTCTTAATGAATGCTAAATGGTTGTTCCTCCTGCTCCACATGTTGTCTGGCAAGGACTTGTTCTTCGCCTCTCTTAGGTCATTTGCTTCCACCTTGAGCAGGACCTTCCTATTGTTCACGTTTCAGGGCCATCTGTAATCATATGGGGTCAAGCGTTAGTATGGTTGTTTCTAAAGTTAAGTTATACCTTACTGCTTACCTTAATTACTTTTGTTTTATCTCCGTGTGATGTTTCCTGAAAGATTATAATAGTGGGTCCTTTTTACTTAGTGGTTTCCCATTTTAGTTTCCTGATATACCTAAGGGAATGAAATTATTTTTGACACATTTTATTTTTAATTTTACAACTAATTACCCTTGATTATGTCCTTTGGGCGATGACAAATTCCAAAAAAGTTATGTGCTATTTGGCATATGTCCCTCCCCCATGACTAAGCTGAACACTCTGGGTTCAAGTAAGTTCAAATAGAATAAAAATCAGAGTACCAACAAGCGAGATATTGGTAGGAAAGCAAGGGTGTCACACTCACAAGTCGTAGAGAAAAATTTGAAAACTTCCCCCACGTGAATATTGAAAAATGATGCTAAGTGTT
>MNCI01026620.1:131817-150489 GCA_015680685.1 Gnetum montanum
GGGGGGGGCTACCTATATATAGGCAGATGGAACGGGATATCGCGTATGATACATTGCGTACATGATATCGCGGCCCTAGTGATATTGGGTACAATGCAAGATACCAAATTTTTAAGGTATTTTTTGGAATTAAAAATGGGAATTAAGTACATGGGACTATTGTTAAGAGGCTCTAGGGTACTTGCATTAGTTTGAAAGGCACAAATAATGAGATGTGGATGGACTTAAGCAATAAGGCCTCAGGTGGTAAGTGAGAGAAAAAGGCCATGTAATGGTTACATAAGAACATTGGAATTCGGAGGGATAGTAATAAGGGAAAGAATGTTATGAAAAATAGGTTGAGGATGAGAAATGATGTGTGTGAGTTGTGTCATAAGTGAAAATTACAAAAGATTACACAAGTGGGTCCTTCCCAAAGTAGGTTCCAACCTATAATGCCATTGTTTTACCACACTTAAAAGTGTTTGTGGACACTAGAAGGGTTCAATGTAATTCGCACTGATTCCACAAAACACACACATGTAAATATCATCGAAATGAGGTGAGAATCCTACGTTACACATGACATGAGCTACAATTACACAAATAGTGAGATGAGATGAACTATAGAAGGGATTGTAGAGATTGGGACATGAGGTAACTAACCTAAGGCATAGTGAATCCTACGTGTAAAGCATGATTAATGTGTTATTAACCCATCGTTCCAAGATTAGGACCAAGTCCATTCCTCTAATCAATGACATCGCATTGTTTCATCCCATGATGAGCGACTATGAGAGTACCAAAACAACAAGGCATACGATCACTTGGCATTTTATTCAAGGGAGGAGTGATTTTTTTTGTTTTATGGCACTTTTAATTTCTTTTTCTTTTTCTTTTCTTTTTTCGATTGCTAAATCTAGAGAAGTCGCCAACCTTCAAGCATGGGTGCATGTCTTTCCAATGGGACCCCCTAGAACAGCATTGGATTTTTGAGTGCCCTTTTTGATTACTCTTACTCCCATTTTTCATTAGATGTACAAGGATCTTAGTACAACCACGTTGCATGATAACTCCCACAGCCGTCACCAAAGAGAATCCGCAAGTCCCCTTGATGTCACACCCTGATCATACCCTCTTGGTCCATCCTTCTTCATTCTAGGTACAATGAACACAAAATTAATTTCAAGTTTTTAATAATGTCAAGAATATCACTGTACCCTTGAACAGAACTTCTTATTTGTAGAATGGATGAGTGGGTGTCATGGGCTCATTGTCCACATAATTGATTACTTGTGACTTGATAACATAGAACACACCTCAACCAATGAGCCACATGAGTGTTTTAGTCGTAGATGAGATTACTTACAAAAACGTAAAAAGACAAAAATAAAAAATGATAAAACAAGAAATTGAAAAATGAAAAACAAACAAGTTGTAAAATTAAAGAAAATAAAAAGTGGTTATTAATCCTGCTTGTTACTAGAATGAGGGATATCCCCCATAACTAAACGGTTGAGGATGGCAAGGATTAATCAATGGAAGATGAGGATCCTTGCATGTTGGAAGTATTGAGACTTGGTCATACTTACCCCATTGGGATTCACACACTTTATTATAGTAAGGATGGTGGGGCAATTTGTAAGATGTGGTTCTTAGATAAAGCGTTGACCCACTATGATGTTTGTGACTGTAAGATGGTATGCAAGGATCGGGATGTTTCCTTCCATGCCTGTGTTCATTGGGCCGTATGGTTGTTGGAGTGTTAATTGGTGGCCCTGATGAAGTAACATGAGGCGTTGGGTTTGAAGATAAGGGTGCACCACAGGGTTGGACTTGTGCTGAGTTGGAGGATGCAGTGGCCTTGGAATTATGTTGTCCCTTCCTGGGGTCATTTCTAAAGAAGGGATGCCTCCGATGTTGCTGAGGTCTCTCACTACTATTGGCAATAGTAGCACAAGCAACGTTTGAGGGTTGTTGCTATGGTGTAAACACCTTAGGAACAGTTGATGGTGATGTAGAAGAAGGGAAAGGATGAGAATGTTAAAAATTAGGAGAAGTGTAAGGTGCACAAGGCAGTGGTTGTGTTGAGGACATTGGCTAATAGTATTAAGGAGAATGATAATGCAGTGAGATAGAGTAAGTTGGCCTAGTTGGAGAAATAGGATATTGGACTAGATAAGCATTTAAATTCGGATGATATAAAGGGTGTTTCCAGTTTAAGGGTGGCTTCCCCCATGACTGGGATTGTTGCCACTGTGATCGAACACAGTATCTCTATACAAACTCGAGATGTAACGTGCTTTCCCAATGCTCATATAAATGTAACAAGATTGGGCATTGGCCCTTGGGGTGATCGTATAGGGAAACGTTGCATTCATACGTGTGATTGGTAGTTGAGCTCTTATTTTTCTTATCCCTTCTTTTCGATTATCTACTAATACTTTATCCTGCTTCTCAGGTTGTTAAAACTCTCTCTCCAATAATATCGATATATTCTCCACACTTTTTATGCGTCCATTCCAACATCTTACTAATCTTTTCCTCGACTTCCTCTAATGATTGTAGTATTGGCAAAGATGATTTTTCCTCCTTGAGATTGGTTGATTTCTTCTTTTTGTGATTATGGACCTTTGTTAAGTTGAGATTTTGATCCCATTGATGTTTTTCAACACTCTCCCATATAGCCATTTCTCCTTCTTCTTTTGCTACCCTCTTAATAAGCTCTTGGACTTGATGGGTTCGTAGTTCATATAGTTGACCTTGGGCATACATCCCTAGGGTTTCTCTTGTTTCATCACGAAGCCCATCAATGATATGATACATTAGCATAATATCTGGTCGAACTCCGCAGACGGACTAGTTGTGGCATCTAGACAGTTAGCCTTAGGTCGCAGTTCGCTATCTTCCCACCTAGACTAGTATTAGCTTTGTCACGTTTGGTTTAGTCCACGGTGAGGTGTATGATGTGTTTCTATACTAATTCTACTCCTGAAGACAATGGGAAACGATAATATTAACTAAGCTAAGAGAGAAGGGTTAGAGAGAATCTAAACTAGCCTAAGTGCGATGAGCATCTGTTCCTCAATCATCTGTACATATCTTGGACTTCGTGCACGACTACCACTAGGATTACCAAGCACAGATCCTAGGTACACTACTGGGTTACCAAGTAGTCATACTTAAATGCTCGTAATCAAGTCGTACTCATTCCACGTTTAACAGGAGTTTAGGATGAGAAGAGATTAACTAAGAAAGCAGTAAATAACAATTAATTAAACAATTAAGCTAAGTGAATGCTGCAATGATGAAGTAATCTCGATCTTTATTGTCGGTCATGTGTGTGTCCAAGTACGTCACACTCAAATAAAGGTTCCATACAATTACAATCACCACACTGTGGGCATATACTAGGAGGAAAAGGGTTGAGAGAAAAATAAAAACTAAAATCAAAACTAACTCTAAAATTGACTGCCTATTGGAACTGCCTGCCTCTTATTTATAGATGAGGAGACAGGCTACGATATCACGTACGCGATATCACAGCTGGGTTAAATGGTGACTCATTAGTTGTCTTCCCAAGCTTACTTGTAAGGCACAATTGTATGGTTAAGTAAACTTGAGGTATATGATTTTTATGTTTTTTACATTTTTATCTTAATCTCCTAAGTGTGTGTAATGAAAAGATTTAATTAACTAATGGGTCTTTGTAACTTTAATGTGAATCAAATCTTAACACCAACATCTGTTCCCACTCTTCGAACACATCTTGAACCAGTGTAACACTACTGGGGTTACCAAATGCTAGTCGTTACTAGGTTACCATGTGTTCCATGCTTGCCTGAAGTGGTCGTGTTGAATGTGTTAATTCATTGATAATCGATAATTCATAAATCTATGGAAATAACATTAATTAACTTCTGAAAGCATCAAATAACAGTAAATAATATTAAATGCAATAATTAAATTATTCTTAATGTTGCAAGGTTTATCACAAAGTTTTTCTTTATTTCCGGACACAAGGTGTGCTCAAGTACACAATGCTCAAATAAAGATCCATTCACTTTATGACTCCTATTGTGGGCACTCATAAATAATTCTAACCTTTGGAATAGAAAAACTGCAAGAGTTTGGCTAAGATTGAAAAACTAATGCCAAACCAAGTGCCCTTGTCTCCTATTTATAGCCAACGAGCCAGGTAGGAAGATGACTGTGCAAATTGTTGATACCAAAATTTAAGATTGTAAGAGCTGTGAGGTTGCTTAAACAGCGGGGAATGGTTCCACTCAGACTGTTTTCACAAAGAAAAAGTTTAGTGAGATGGTAGAGATTGGCAAGTGCACAAGGAATGAAACCCTTCAAATGATTGTCACCAAGAGCAAAATGTTGCAAGAATGAAAGGTTACCCAGTTGAACAAGAATGATGCCATGAACGTTATTAGAAGAAAGGTAAAGGAATTCAAGTTTGTGGAGTGCTCCCAACCATGAAGGGATTTGTCCATTCAACTTATTTTGGTAAACATTGAAGGTCTTAAGGTTTTGGAGTGTTGCAAATGACTAAGGAATGTCACCAACCAAGGAATTTGAGCACAAAGTAAGAAATTGCAATGAAGAAAGGTTTCCTATCTGATAAGGAATCCCACCTTCAAATTCATTTCCACATAAATCTAGGAATTTAAGCCTTTGTAAAGTGCCAAGGGATGATGGGATCGTACTAGAGAAAGCATTGTTGTAAATATCCAGTTCATGCAGGAATGATAAGTTGGAGAGGTGGGGAGATAGGGATCCACACAACGTGGCATTTTCCAGAACAATTTTCACAACTCAACCATGATGTTTGGTGGAGCAACTGATTCCAGTCCAATTGCATGCAGTGCCATCATGATCGTTCCAATCATGGAGAAGAGAGAGTGGATCACTAGTGATGCACTTCTTGAATTGAATGAGAGCTCTCATATCATTCAAACCTCCATCATGATGTGTATGAGCTTTAGCAAGAGCAACAAAGAAAAATGAGAAGCACAAACAAAGCAGAAGCAGAAGGCCAAAAGGAAGAGCAGTATAAGAAGAGGAGGCCATTGTGATGCTAATAATACATAATTGTTGTCGATGTTGAGCTCAACTTAAACTTGTCTGCCCATGTTTAGTCATTTGACTCGACATTGACGTTTCAAAATAAATTTTTAAGCATTAGTTAAATAACGTATTAACTTGAAGTTTTTCTTTATATGGTGGATGAGAAATGCTTCATTGTTTTAGACTTCTATTCCTGCGTAATTCTCGTTTTCTTTCCAATGTGGCATTCCTATAATCTTCCCATCTTTGGTGACTTTTTTGAACATTTATGGGCAACGGGATTGCACGGGATTCCGTATGAAATGGGGTCAACACAACACAACACGTCTTGCTGTACTATATGCCATCCTTACGGTGCAGAGTCAAGTCAAGAAAATCATTAAAAAAAACATCGATTTATAATTAAAAAACATCGATTTATGTTCACCTTTATTAATGCCCTGCTGAGATGACTTGTCATCAATTTTCACGATGGTTTTATGTTCACCATCAATGAATGCCGTGTTGGCCCAGAATCCGATTTTCCGCATTTCTGTAAAAAGTGGTCCGCCCAACGCGTTTTCCCTGAATTTTCTAAATAATTGACGGAGAAGAAGCTTGACCACGTAAAGTATATGCTTTTCTATTCAAAGCATTTGGCACAGAGTACAGTCCGTCCCATTCCAATGAATTATTTACCGATTTGATCCTCATGGATGGTATTATTGTTCCACAAATTTTGACAATTTCAGACATTGTTAGCACAAAGGTATTATTGTTCACAAATTTTCACAATTTCAGACATTTTCAGAATCCAACTTGATGTTGTGCTCAAACTCTTTAACCATCTACATAATCTATGGTTACATAATCTATTGCACCATAATTTGTATAATGGATATAATAGTCTCTTTTTAACCTTTTTTTATTTTCTGAGAAACTTAGTGCCTTGTGAGTGGCAAAACTAGGTAAAATTACAGGTCTATACTACCAAAAAGTAATTTACAATTAGCATTAAATTTGCTCTATATAAATTTTAATATCATGTTAATGAAAATGTAAATGGATTATGCAAATATTTTATTATGATTATATATTTTAAAAGCTAATAATATAATACTTAAAAGTAAAAGGGTCCAAACATCATTAAGTCTATTTTCATTTAAAAGAAATTGCAAAAAATGAACTATGTTGAGTGGGTGTATATATGTAGATTTAGTCTTTGGGTAGTTGACTCAAAATATATTCTATGCATTGTCTATGGCATTGTTTTGTAAAATTTATAATTTTCTATTACAAAATTTAATTTTAAAATGTTTCTAAACGTGGCTAAAGAGGTTTTACAAACAAAAGAAAAAGTCTTAGCAATTGGAATTCCCAAAAATAGAATTAAGAGAATTCCAACAAGAAATCACAGAATATATATATATATATATAATCAATTAAAACTCATTGAAATTGATGCAATGGGAATAAACTGAGAATGGACATTAGGATATTCTTGGTTTTTACACCAAAAATTATCCAAGTGGGTCTTTCTCAAGTAGGTTCTATAAATAATTGACTATCAAGGCATCCATTTACATCTTAAATGATTTAATGAGAATACATTATTTTCAATATTTTCTTATCAACTTCTCCCTTTGGGTATATGATGAGGTAAACATAGAGCAAGTGAAATGAAAGCATGGAAAAGAAATAAAAGGGATAGAACCTCTCTCCTCTTAAACTTAGGACATATTACCATGTGAAATCACAAGATAATTTTACTGCATAGCATCTTTACCCTTTTCACAAGTCCAAGATCAAGTTGTACCTCTTACTAGTGCTACCTCATTAGATCCACCTAATTCCACCTTTAAAACAAACTTTGCCATTGTTTCTTAAATAACACCATCAAATTGATAGTTACTTTAAGTCATATGTTAGAGGTTTAGACATCAAATCAATTGACACCAAGGTCTATTGGCCTCTTTAAGGTCTTGAGAAGAGTTGAAGTAGTGTCATATCAAATTAGTTTATCTCTATACTTATTGAGGATTCATGATGTGTTTCATGTGTCAATGTTGAGAAAGTATGTTTCAAATCCAAGGCAAATGATAAAGATGGGCTTTGAAATAGAACCAATGACACTATTCGGATTTATGCTAGAGGGAGATTGTAAGAACACTGATGGGACGTGATATCTCGTCGTCCCCTACGCTATCGCGTACGCAATATCGTGGTCCATTGCCATATCTATAAATAAGAAGTGGCACTCCCCTTATTCCTTATCTTGGGTTAGAAGTAGGGAAACTATGGCAGTTTGATCACTCCAGAGATAGATTATTTTCCATGTGCCCGCAGTAGGAGTCCCCAAGTGAACAGATCTTTATTCGTGCAGCTTTGTACCCGAACGCAAGTTGTGTACGGCAATAAAGACGAGCTTTGTGGATAAACCTTGCAGTGCATGGATTAGGATTTTATTTAATGTTGTTTATTATTTTTTCTTAGTAATGTGGTATGAGTACGACTTGATTACGAGCATCTAAGGATATGTACAGTTAGTCAAGGAATCAGCTACTCATCGCAATGCGGTATGAGTACAACTTGATCACGAGCATCTTTGTGTGACTACTTGGTAACCCAGTGGCGTATCCAAGATCTGCGCTTGGTAATCCCAGTGGTAGTCATGCACAAAGATGTGTACGGTTAGTCAAGGAATTGGCTACTCATCGCACTTAGGCTAGATTAGGTTCTCTCACCCTAAACTCCTAGAACGTGGGATAAGTACGACTTGGTNTCTTAGCATAGGAGAAAACCAGAAAATACCAAAAAAATCATATATCTCAGACATGCTTAACCATACACCGTGACACATACAAGCAAGTCTGGGAAGACAACGATTAATTAACCCCAAGTGTTCCTTGCGGTGTATAGGCATTTATTTTGCAGAGTTCGACCAGATCGTGCGTACGACGCTCGTATTCGTATGGTTGAGTGTAGGGATACCCGCCACTCATCATTGGTGCCGTTGCCGAGGACTAAGTGTTTGTACACCAATTCGAACATAAGGAAATCATTCACATCATTGTGAGCCTTAACAAACCTTTGGGTTAATTAGTTAATTAAGAACTTATATAATGGTGAAATAGCACACCGGTAAAAATGACTTCTTCTCACAAAGTTAATTCACCTAGGACTAACACTAAAGACAGTCGGCAACATACAACACATAACCAAAACTAGCCAAGTCCTAAATAATACAAGATAGTTTATACTCATCCTGATGAGTATATTCTGAACTTTACTTTTATCCTCCATCAAGACGAACAGCTACGATGGAGAGACCTACAAGGTAACATTGTCTTACCCCTGGATCGATCAGTCCCGAACATGCTCTTCCATGCCTTGTCACAGACTAGCATGCAAGACCTATTTGCTGAATACGTTGCTGAGGACTTTGATATGAGGGATTATTATCCCACAGATGCACAACATAGGAGGGACTTAAGGCAGGAGAGTCAACACACATTGTCGAAGGGCAAAGCCCCACATGTCCTTAGTGAAATAGGAGACAAGGAACCCCTCATAACAGGTTCTTTAGCAAATGATGTTCCTGCTCCTCATGATGGTGAAGAGGTTAGGCATCAGAGCCTTCGATCAAGTGTACATGCTATGGGCTCTAATCCCCATGAACACCAACTGTTCATGGAAGGAACAACCACTCACATTAATGACAGACACTTAGATCGTTATAATGATCAGGGCTGAAGCAGCCGAAGAGAAGGTAAGAAACATCACCACAGTGATGGCCCCCTCCTTCTTCTCCTTCATCTCACCACTCACACTCTCCTTTTGTATCTAGGCCCAACCATCGTGAACATAACGATGAGGGTAAAGGTAAAGAAGATGAGAGACCTCGACAGGAAGGTCGAGAGATAGGACGAGGGCAAGGACGTAGGGAGATTAGGGAACTAAGAAGACATCATAGGCATCATGAAAGAGATGATCATGATGAGCCCATACTCACAACCCGAAGTATGCTTGACATTACAGAGGCTATTAGAATTCCCACAAGGCACTTAAAAGATAGTCAGATCAAGCGTTTGGACATAAATAATATCCCATGTTTCGAAGGGGGATACAACGCTGATCCACAACATCATTTACAGGCATTCCACGATGCCTGTGCCTTGCAGAATATAGATAATGAGTGGCAAAAGCTTAAGTTGTTCCCAAGGACACTCACCAAAGAAGTAGAGAGCTGGTACCAGTCCTTAGAACCGGAACCATCAAGAGGTGGAGTACGATGCTTGAACTTTTCAACAATAAATATCAGACATACTCCAGAGTGTCCAACTTGCGTAAGCAGATCCAAGGCTGGAAACAAGGTGCTTGTGAACCCTTGGATGCTACCATGGCCCACTACTATACATTGCTACACCGTTGCTCGGGCCATGGGTACGCACAGTGGGATCAACTTCGCCACATCGTGTATGGGATAAGGCATGAAACGAGATGAACTCATGGGACCTATGCCCAAGGGAGGCTATCACAACTTAGAGCCCAAGAAGTACAAAGCTTGTTGGAACAAGTAGCGCAAGAAGAAGGTGAACTACGTAAGATGGAAAGTGCGGAAGAATACAACCGCAACCCCTCCCTTTGCAAAAAGGGAGTGAAATTCTATGATGAGGAGGATGAGTCACCACTCGAAGAGTTGGTGAACCGGAAAACCTTGCTGATCCAAAAGTTAACAACCGAGGTATCAGCCAAGATGGACCAAATGTGGGATTCCTTAGACTCAAGAATGGAAACAGTCTTGAAAATTGTAGAAGAGTCTAAGGAAGAACAAAGTAGTGACAAATGTAAAAAAAAGTGGAGAAATTTAAGCCCTGCACATAACAAGGGTAAGGGAAAAATTTCTATCTCTGATGAGGCTATGAATTCTGACACAGACGATGATAGTGGATGTGAAGTCTACTACTATGAACATCCTAAGGGATGTTGCCCAGTTATCTCACATCTACAGGAGTCTAGGGTGTATACACTAAATCCAAGACTCAAGCAATGGCAAACACCCCGAAGGTTACCTTATTCACAAGGTAACCCAAGGCAGTTCCACCAACCACTAATGTATTACCCAGGTGGAACTCCACCATAGCCCATTCGACAACATCAATAGTGGCAATACCCACAGTCATGGGGGATGCCACCGCCAACACAATAGTACCCTTACCAGCAACTTGATCCTTATGGTTATTATGTGCATCAGCCGGTTTCTCCAAGTGACTCTACCAGTCACACTACTCCCCAACGTCACTACCAAGTTCAGGAGTACTTCAAGAGGACTCCTTCTCCTTCGAGAGATATCTCACATTCATCCCATCCTCTAACTCCATCTGCACCTCTTCCACCTATAGTTCCCATACAACTTGTTCTAATAATGCAAGGGGAATTACCTACTCAACTGCAGCAACGCAACGCCACAAGAGCTGTAAATATTTAGCTTGTAAATATTCAACATGGCACTGGTTTTGACAATTGTACAAAGAAGAGGTCCTTCTTCAGAACTAGGAGCCCAGAAAAACTCTCGCAACAACAAGAGGTTGAGTACATGTATAGGCCTCCAACAACTAACCCTTCGGAGCACCCTTCAGTCCAAAAGACTTGTACACATATGGTTATGTTAACACATATCGTAACTGACTGGATCAAGGTGGGCCACCTTCCCAGGAAACTATCTGACCCTGTGAGCCTCTTAATTCATTTACAAATCACCGAAAATGCACCACATCAGGCTCTTCTTGACTCAGGTTTCAGAGTTATTCTAATATCATGAGAAATGTATTAAGCCTGGAACCTGCCCCAACTTAAGAAGAGTAACATACAACTAGAGCTGGTTGACCAGTCCATCATCATTCCATTAGGATTGGTGGAGGACCTTATCACCACTGTGTGTGGGTGGTCATACCCAGCTGATTTCCTGGTGATTGAGGTTAACAATGAAGGGGGCTTCCCAATTATAATGGGAAGGCCTTGGCTAAGTACAGTAGATGTGTACCTAGGGATTTGTGATCTTTTCTTGCAAATATCTAAGATAAAAATTTACGAAAAGATCGAGAAGAAGAAGGTTCCATGCATCACATACAGTGATTCATCGGGTGATGACATGGAGGAAATATCTCCATGTAATAGGTGTGCCCTTGAAACTTTGAAACAAAGATGCCTGTATGTAGCAACCACACAACCAGTAGTAGAAATCCCATGGTTGAAAGCTACTGGAAAGAGTAAACAAATATGCATGGAATGAACTGAGGCAATTCATGTTAACAACAGAGGCATAGACACATTGGAATTTGAGCGTTGCCAACTTCCACCCCTCAACTTAAGAACATCAGCAGGGAGAACTTGGGCACTGTTACGAAATTCAAACAAACGCTCATTATTTCAAATCTCTCCCTTATAATTCAGTCACGGGGGAGATGGCCACCTATGCTAATCAAATGGGGCCCTCAGTTCTTTTAAGTTTTTTTTTTACACATTTTTGTTTTACATGTTTTTTTTTTACAAATTTCTTTAACTTTTCTTATTTTTTTTTACAACATCATTGTATTTTTTCATTTTATGTGTATGTGTGCGCCATCCACCATGTAAGTTCGTCATCCAATAAGTGTTCAGACCGATGGTATGAACTGTTTTTCATTGATTGCTAATCTTTGGTTTCTACCTTAAAGTTATGATGTTGACACTAAGGTATGTTCTTTTGATATGGTAGGCAATGAGTCCAATTCATCCATCCATCCACCAAAGTCTATGATTCCTCTTGGCTTGGAAATGTACAGTCCCCTTCCTAATAAGAACTTTAACGAATCGGTGACTAGGTACTTCTCAAACTAAGGAAGGACTCAAGGTTTGAAAAGGGTGTGACTTCAAGGGAACTTGATGCATTTTTGTTGGCCATTTGCTTGGGTTCTTGGATGTTTTCTCCTTGAGTTTTCTTGCCATTCCGATGTTATCAAATTTTCGAAAGCTGAGGTAATAAAAATAGGAATTCTTTGCATGGTGTGGTTCTCACGCATACAAACATAAAAACATAAAAAAAAATCAAAGTGAGGATTCAAAGCACACCTCTTAGACCAAATAACTTTGGGCTACAAGCATTGGTTATGGAACCAAAGTGTTCCCTCTAACTAAGGCCCTTCTCACTTTCCATTCTCTCCTTTGTTTCGTTGGAATGGTGGTAGCTTTTGGAGATGCATTCTTGTTACTCCAGTGGATGGTTCGGCCAAGTGTATTGATGTGAAGTCACTGGATGTGGTTTGTCTGAGGCCAGAGTTGGAATAATATTTGCCATGTCATATTAATCATAAAATACACAAGGGTCTGTACACCACCTTATTCTTGGGATTCCATTCCATCCTCTTCTCTCCACTGTTCACCTCATTGATGGTTGTATCATTAGTGGATATTTTTGTAGATACATTGTTTTCTTTTTGGTAAATTCTTATGGTTAATACTTTAACTCTTGTTTCAAAGGACATTCCCAGAGCCTACGGACTCTTTGAATATGGGTTTGTCAGGGCACTAAGGGCATGAGCCTACTTTGGGGAGGACCCACTAACATTCCTATTTGGTGCATTACTTAACTTCTTTCCCTTAACATTTTGTAATTAATTCTATTTTTTTCATTTCCATCTTGACATCCACTCCATCGATGCTTTAGTTGTCCCTTTTATCTATCTTTCTTACTCCTTTCCTTTCTCCATTCTAATGCTACCGGAGGTTCGCAATTAGTCATGGGGGTATGGGGCCTAATATTTTCAATTTTCTTCTAGCCCCAATTTTTTTTGATTTTCTTCCTAACCCCTACACCTTCAGTAGTTATCATTAATATATTCCCAGATCTATATTAGTCATACCACAACCCAGCCAATGGACTTACACCGAAGCAAGCTATGACCACATTGAAATTCATTTACCCTTGCTAATATAAGACTGTGTTGTGTGTGCAGATGGCGATCATGCAACAACAGACCGGATCTGGAGGGAGCACATGGAATGGAGTGGTACTAGAAGCAGCTATGCAAGGAGCAAGATTGATGATGCACTTACGAATGGACAATGAAAGGTGCAATCTAGGCATTGGTAGCAGCAAGACTTCTTCTCTTTTCTTCTCTTATCTTCTCTCTCCTCTTTTCTCTCAAGCTACCAAATGTGGCCTGATGTCAATGTAATCAGGTGTTCACCCTTGTTGCCATGAATACTAGTTTTGTAAAGTCTTGTAATAATGATCCATTCACATGTCATCCCATTAGTTCCATTCCCTTAATAATTCCATACCTACCCGATATCATTGTAATGAACTCGAGGATGAGTTTTCATTTAGTCATGGGGGTATGATGGGATGCAATATTGCATGAGCTACGATATCCCGTATGCAATATCGTAGTCTGGCATCATATCTATAAATAAGAGGCGGCACTCCCCTTATTCCTCATCTTGGGTTAGAAGTAGGGAAACTCTGGTAGTTTGATCACTCCAGAGATAGATTATTTTCCATGTGCCCATAGTAGGAGTCCTCAAGTGAACGGATCTTTATTTGAGTAGCTTTGTACCTGAATGCAAGTTGTGTATGGCAATAAAGACAAGCTTTGTGGATAAACCTTGTAGTTCATGGATTAGGATTTTATTTAATGTTGTTTATTATTTTTTCTTAGTAATGCAGTATGGTACGACTTGATTACGGGTATCTAAGGATGTGTATGGTTAGTCAAGGAATCGGCTGCTCATCGCAACGCGGTATGAGTATGACTTGATTACGAGCATCTTCATGTGACTACTTGGTATCCCAGTGGCGTATCCAAGATTTGTGCTTGGTAATCCCAGTGGTATTCATGCACAAAGATGTGTACGGTTAGTCAAGGAATCAGCTGCTCATCGCACTTAAGCTAGATTAGGTTCTCTCACCCTAAACGCCTAGAACGTGGGATAAGTACGACTTGGTTACGAGCATTTACGGATGTGTACAGTTAGCCGAGGAATAGTTGCTTATCACACTTAGGTTATTTAAGTGCCTCAGTACGACCACTTCGAGCACGTGCGTTACGTGTGATGATCCCAGTAACGATTAGTGTTTGGTAGCCATAGTTGCATAGTTCAGGGTGTGTACGGAAAGTGGGAACGAATGTTGATGCTAAGAACTTAGTGCATTAGTTAGAGTTAGACTTAGCTTCTCAACCCTTTCCTCTTAGCATAGGAGAAAACCAGAAAATACCAAAAAAATCATATACCTCAGACTTGCTTAACTATACACTGTGACACATACAAGCAAGCCTGGGAAGACAATGATTAATTAACCCCAAGTGTTCCTTGCGGCGGGTAGGCATTTAGTCTATGGAGTTTGACCAGATCGTGCGTGCGACGCTTGTATTTGTATGGTTGAGTGTAGGGATACCCACCACTCATCAAACACAAAGTAGATAAAATCTAGATGTTGATTGTTAAGTGGTTAAAAGAAGAAGGAGAATTCCAAAAGCAGGAAGGTGCATAAGAATATAATAGGAATCTAGCTCTTCACAAGGAGATCCATATTTGTGAGCTAGAAAAAGAGGCACCACTAGAGGAAGTGGTCCAACAAAAGACCCTGCTAATCCAAAAATCTCACTAAAATTTTAGCCAAGGTTAACAAGACATGAGATTCCATGGATGAATAATTTTAATTTACATTAAAGATAATGAAAGAAAAAGTGGAGTAAGAAAAAGCCAAAGAGTAGGAAAAGAAAATTAAGAAGAAAGCAAGCAAGGACATGTACAAGCATAAAGGGAAAGTAGTTGTAGTAAAAGAGGTTATAGGCTTTGATTCACACATAGTCATCACTATTAGACATGCACCAAATTTCAATAATTAATTAATTATTCTTAGGATTTTAATGTTTATTCTCCAATTTTATTATTAAATGGTGATTTCTTCATGTGATGGCTTATTAGTCTCATGATGGAGGATCCAAGATGATGCAATGTAATGTCACTAGTAAGTGATTGAACTTGGTTTGAAACCCTAATAGACAAGTATGATGGCCAATGTAATCATGTATAACATGCAAAACCTACTATGACCATGGTAAGATACCTCATATCCTAATTCACTAATTCTTCTTATTCCATTTCACCTCACTAGCATGTTACAATTATGAATTGCATAGTCTTATATAGAATAGTGTAGGATTTTAACCACTATGCTTGTGCATGTTGGGACAAGAACATGATTCGCATTTAAATTCTGGGATGTCCATGAATACTTGTAGAAGTGGTTATACAAGGGCATTATGAACATGAGTCTACTTTATGGAGGATCCACATGTATAACTATTGGGAATCATGATCAAAAACAAAACTCACACTCTCTAGAGCATTATGATTGACTTCATCAACCTTATGCATCATTATGGAACACACTTCTCACTTTTTGTTTAATTTAAAATTGTATTTTCTTGATTTTCTCCTAAAACCTCTCATTTATTATCAACTTTGAGATAACAAGATTCATCTTTTATGATTTCAACTATTTCAAGCATCAATGGAATCTACACTTTGGCCTAGCAACCCTTAAGAAGTTATGGGACCCATTAGATGTGTAAGAATGACAAACTTTTATGCTAAAATGCTAAGGAAAATGCATATCACATATACTATAGTCCTTGTGATATCACAACAAAAACAATAAATACTAAACACCCCTTCTCATTTCTCTCACAATTTGCTCAAAACACAAAAGGTGTTCCTTCCATTTCAAGTTCCAAAGCCTTCCTGGTAGCATAGCTTGCTATCCAAATGCTCATTTGACTCCATTTAAAAAACCTATGAGCTCTTAGAATTAGGCTCTTCATCATGGAAGCCAGGAAGACATGAGCCAAAAATTTTCTAATTCCATTCTTGAAAGTTTTAGATAACTTTAAAAATAATTAATAAAATGATCTTTTAATTGCTTTAGGGCCTTAGAAATATAAAACTCACAATCACCTTACACCATAAATGTCATATTTCTCAAAATTTTGGTCTAACCAAGGAATTGATAAGGGTTTGGATCATCATAAATAAATCTCAAAAACTAATGAGTGACAAGGTACCCTTACACCCAACCATATGAATCATAAGCATTCACGCACAATCTAGTCAAATTCCATGGATGGAACTACTTGTGGCATCTAGATTGCTATGCCTTGATCATAATTCACTATCTTCCCAGTTGGACTAGCGGTAGCTTTGTCACGTATGGTCTAGTATAAAGTGAGGCATATGAGTTTTATTATTTTATGTTTTATTGTTATGAAATTAATAATAGGTTGAAACTCAATTTATAATCAATTCAACTAATCTAATTGCTAATTAATAATCAACTACCCTAACAAAAATGGAATAAAACAACAAGAATTTGACTACTCTATTGACAAAACTATGAAAAACTACTGAAGAACTACTAAAACTAATGCCCAAACTGTGCACCCAAGTGCTATATTTATAGGCCGGTGTATACTTTGTGACATTGGATACTTGACATTGCATCTTGGATCTAACGTTGGATAGCTGATGTTGCATCTTGACCTTGATGTTGAATACTCAATGTTGGAGTTGATGAAAAAAATTTGTTTCATCAAAAACTAATAATTACCTGTTGGGTAATTAAAGGTGGCATCAAAATGTGTTCTTAAGGCCAATAAACCTTTACAAAAAAGAGAGAAGATGCCAAGGGATGGATGTGCACAATGATGGCACTAGTTGTAGTAATCCTAGGCTATGGGACAAGGATAAGAAGAGTAGTAGGTACACTTATTGCACCAGCAAATACTTCAAACTCAATAATCTATCTAAGAAGAGGTACAAACACCATCTACTACTACACCAACAACACAATTGATACTCCCTAAGAAGTGTATTAGAGTAATCAATGACAAGGTAGTTGTGGCCAATTTTGTTACTAAGCTAAACTTCAAACCCTTCTTAGAGTTCACTCCATAGGAGATGAGAATGTACCTACAAACCTCTTCACTATTGCCCATCTTATTTACCAATGGCATGTGGTTTTTAGATAATACCTATATGTTTTGGAATAATTAGGTAGCTAAAGCTACTATAAAGATAGGAGATATATTTGTCTCTTATCATTGAATCCATTTTATCTACACTTGGGATCCCAAATAATGAGGCATTTAGTGGAAATTCTATATATCTATGTAATCAAGGATGTATGAAATTATTTATGTGCATTCAAATCTATAGTTTGGGATGGTTTTAGTGAGTGGTGACAAACCATTGGTAGTTCCTCACCTTGTGCATTAGCTAACCTCATACACTACCTCACTTGGTTTGCTATCAAACCTTGTGTACTACCTCATATGGTACGTTGCCTTACCTAATGTGTTACCTCACTTGGTGTGCTACCTCACATATACTTACCTCATACACTACCTCACCACTTTTGTCACAAATCAATACCTTAAGAAAAAAGAGCTAAAAAAAGAATTCATTTTTTAACAATTTTCTTTTGCATTTTTTTGGTAAGAGCTTCTCTTCCTTTCTTGGATTAGGATGTTATTTCTTTTTCTTTGTATTTTTAAGTCATCACTCTATCATGTAGCTAGACTTTGTTGAAGTGTCGTTATGCTTTCATAACCCAAAACCATTTGATTAACATAGAGTCAAGTATTTATGTAATGAATAAATCTTAATTTTATTTTCTTAAAATTTTTAATTTTTTTATTAAATATTAATAACAATATTTTATTACTAAATTTATTTATTAAATTTAGAAATTATAATTAATGAATTAATTTTGATAGATTAGCATAGCTATGTGGAGTTTTATGATAATTTCACCTTGCTTGAGAAGGTCATACTTATACAAAATGATGTTGGACCATTAAGGGTGTAACTAAAAATATTTTATCACCTTATGTATTAGTGTCACACTTATCCCATAAGAGATTATGGCATAGTTTGCATGTGTGTTTAATTTCTACCTTGCACCTGTCTTATAAGGGATCACAATAAATTTTAATTATTGTTGAATTATTTATATTTATAAAATACATAAAAATTATAAAACTATCATTTCCCTACCATGACAACATAGGTTTCCTCATTTATATCATATAAACTATAGCATTATTATTTATTGAATGCAATGATATATGTAAGTAAACTTTGTAATTGACATTTCTATCATCTTCAATGTTTATGATTGATTCACTATGCATACCATTGATAGACCTCTTATGATCTCGACTAGGGGAGACCGTATCATTAACATCATTATTGAGGAATGCATCTATGAATTTTTTGTTTTGTTTTTACATTTACAATTTTTTTTCTTAGTTCTTGATTTAGTATAAAATAAAGAACTAAAACAATCATGGTTGAATTGAACAAGAAATATAAATTGTAGAAAAAGCCTTGATTGATTCAAATTACTTTAAAAACATGGTGAATAACGTAACACCTCCTATTATGGTAAAATTTCATCAAGAAAAACTAGAATGATGAGGTGATGTACATGGACAATTTTGCAAAGAATCTAAAAAACCTACACATACTACTTGAGAAGGATTTGTTCAATGAAGGATTTATTGAGGATTTGGTGGATTACAAATTCAAGTTGCC
>MNCI01026620.1:150510-211674 GCA_015680685.1 Gnetum montanum
ACCCAACCATATGAATCACAAACATTCATGGATGATCTAGTTGAATTCCATGGATGGAACTAGTTGTGGCTTCTAGATCATTATGTTTTTATTGTAGTTCATTGTCTTGCCACTTGGACTAGTAGTAGCTTTATCACATATGGTTTAGTCCAAAGTGAGACATATGATAATTGATGTTATTGTAGCCTTATGATACTCCTAACAATAATAAATAAATCAATTATTTAAACTAATTAACAATGCAAAGTAAAGTCTAAACTAGTCTACGGGCAATGAGTGTTCATTCATAGCTTACTGTACATGTCCTAAACCCACGTGTCCACTATTGGGATTAGCAAGCACTATGCGACTGGGCAAACCAAGCAATAATGCTACTAGGATTACCAAGAAAATACATGTTTACACTCAAAACTGGTCACGTTCACTTTGCCAATTCATTAACATGCATGGAAATGTAAATATTAACTAAGTACATGGAATATAAATTTTATTAAAAGTAAATTTAATCTAAGTCAAAGTGGTGCAATGAATAAGAATCAATCTCAATCTCATTGTTGTTCATGAAATGTGTCCAGGTACATTGCCACTCGAATAAGATGTTGTACAATTGACTCAGATCTACACTGTGGGCACTCACTAACTGTTCTCTAAGACTATAGAATAAAATTGCAGGAGCTTGGCTACTCTATTAACCAAAGAAAGCCATAAACATGACTATGAGCATGTATTTATAAATTTTATTGTTGGGCTATGTCAACGGGGCCTCATTAATGCATCATTTCATGCATTGACAGGGCCTTGTAAATGTAACTTTTACATCGATGGGGCCAAGTCAATGAGGCCTAATTAATAGGGCCAAGATATTGGGGTCAACCAAAAAGTTAACTTTTTGTTAGACATCCCAACTAACTAATGATTCATCATACCTTCACAACTGAATAAAAACTCATCCTCGAGTTAATAGGATAGGATCGAGCTTTCTTTACAAAAAATTAGGAGTGATGGGATTATTAACTAACATTAAGTATTGATTGACTTTGAGTGCCGCATTACAAAATTTTATTTGAGTGGATGCATACAAAATGATAGAGTGACAAACAAATTTGATAGACTTTGAAGATTACAAAATTTGTAGAGGTCTTCAAGAATTTGCTAAAGATGATTCTTCTTGTTGTGGCTAGCAATGGCAGACTTCCAACCTAGATTGTTATGTCAATGCTTCTCTAGTTATGTAGAACATTCTTGAAGGATGAACTGAAATTTCTTCTCATCATCCCATGAATCTAGTAAACATGTGATGCTTGAGCTATTATCTTGTATGTGCTACAATTTGTCCATGGGCATATCCTTTGTTGTCCCTCTTTTGGCTTCATTTCCATGTCTAGTAAAAGACCTTCTTCCTTCGGCATTTCTTTTAGTATCACCTGTAGTCACCAAAGAATCAACATTAGTTTTGGTAAATTTTCCTTAATAATTAACCCTTTTGGATCTGTTCAATTTCATTTAAGCACAAGGTGATGACAACAGACTGTGCCCAATTCTATGAAGTAACTAAAATCATCAAGCTATTCACATTAGTTTTAATTATTATTAGTTACCATGATGTTCAAAAATAGGATGTTAGAAAAATTCAAAGTGGACATCCCTAGCCCCCATAACTAATAAGCGTAACTCTAGAAGCACATAAAGTTTCGAATAATTGAAACCAAAGGTTTGATTCAGTACATGACCAAGAAATATTAATTTGAAGGATATTTTAACCAAAAAGTAGGAAAAAGTAAAAAATTAATTGAAAGTGATGAGAAGTAGTTCCAAATTTATGCATAAATTCAAAGAAACTATCATTAATGTTCTAGAAGATGTGAAGGTTAGTTCAAAGCCATGATCAAAAAAAGTTTAAACTATCATTAATGTTCTAAAAGATGTGAAGGATGAGAGGTGTGAGGTGGTGATCCTTCAAAAGATGTTGTGTTGTGATGATATTTAGGAAAGTGGTAGTAGTGATTTGAAGTAGAGGACATAGAATCAATTGGAGAAACAAGTTTTTGAACATAATATCTATACGGTTTCAGCTAGTAATAAGGGTAGGGTTGGCTTGGTGATGGCTTCCCCCATGATTGTGGATTTTTCCACTGCAGTTGATGATGGTGTTGAGGCTGGTAATAAGTCCCCCTAGGATAGTATGATTGGTTGTAGGATTATCTATGATTACCTTCTAAGAAAGGTAATTTTCTAGGCATTTGCTTTTGTACAAACTTGGGATTCAATGCAAAAGCCCAATACTCATGTAGATGTAACATGATTGGGCAATAGCCCTTTGGATGGTTATATAGGCAGACGTCACATCCATCATCTTCTTCTATGGTTAAGTCTATAGCCTCTTCTTCTACAACCATTTTCCCTGTTTATTGATAAGTGCTCCTAGCTGTTTCTTTGTTCATCTTCCTTCGTTTCTTATGATTACCTAATTCATTTTATGTTAACTTCTCCTCTACATTTTCTACAAAAGGTGTAGCTTTTTCATTTATCAACTCTAACATCCTATCAAGCCTTACTTGGAGTTCATCAAGAGATTATTGCAGTGGCAAGGTTTGTTGTGAAATCACCTCATCAAGAGCTACCTCTTCTTTCTTTTCATAGATATGGACCTTCTTCTTTTTAAGGGTTGGGCCCTAGTGATATTACTCTCCTTCTTCTTTTGCCACACATTCCATTAGCTCTTAAATCTGATGGATTTGTAGCTTTTATAATTGACCTGGAGCATACATTGCAAGGGTCTCCCTTGTTTCATTATGAAGGCCATCTCTGATGTGGAAAAGTTTCTCTTCTTGAGAGAAATCATGGCTTGGACATTTATTTAATAGAGAATAGTATCTATCTAGGGCCATATCCAAGGGCTTATGTTGTTCTTGTTTCCATCCTTAGATTCATTTCCTTAGGTTGGACACCATGGCATATGTTTGGTGTTTCTTGTTGAAGAGTTCTAGCATTGTGGACCACTAATGTATTAAATTTGGTTTCAACTATCTATACCACATTTTAGTTTTAACTATTAGTATTCTAGGAAAGAGCTTAAGCTTTTGCCACCCACTTTCAATGTTTTGTAAAATGTAGGCATCATGGAAGTCTTGCAAATGATGTTGTGGATCAAAATTATACCCTCTGGCAAATTTAGGGATGCCATTCATATCAATCCTTTTGATACAACTTTCCATTCATATCAAAATTATAGCCTCTAGCCAATAAGGGTTCACTATCATCAGACATGTTGTGGTGAAAATTTCTATTTCTATTTCTTTGATTGTGATGATTTTGTCTATGCTCATTTTGATGTCTTTGATTTTGCCCTTGGTTTCGATTTCTATCCTTATTTCGACCCCATAATGAAGCTCTATCTCTATACCTATGTTCATCTTTTTTAGAACTAGACATTGAAGAGGAAGAAGAAGATAAGAAACTTGGAGAGTTTTCATGGCTGCTATAGTTTTCCCCATGGTCCCTTGATTTATCTTTTCCAAGTTTTGAGAAGTCCTAAGCCTTGAGGCCTCACCGACAATGGCTCCAATGATAAGCAGCGAGGTACCCCCTATGCCCAACCATACGAATCGCAAGCATTCATACACGATCTGGTTGAATTCCATGTATGGGACTAATTGTGGCATATAGATCATTATGCCTTGATCATAGTTCAATATCTTTCCACTTGTACTCGTGGTAACTTTGTCACATATGGTTTAGTCCAAAGTGAGACATATGATTCTTGATCTTGTTTTGACCTTATGTCACTCCTAATGATAATAAAGAAATCAATTATTTAAACTAATTAACAATAGAAAGTAAAGTCTAAACTAGCCTATGAGTGATGAGTGTCTATTCCCATCTTGCCATACACATCCTGAACCCACGTGTCCACTACTAGGATTACCAAGCGCTATGTTATTGGGCAAACCAAGCAATAACATTATTGGGATTACTAAGCGAATACACGTTTACACTTGAAACTGGTCGTGCTCATTTTGCCAATTCATTAATATGCATGGAAACATAAATATTAACTAAGTACATGAAACATAAATTGCATGGAAAGTAAATTTAATCTAAGTCAAAGTGTTGTGTGAATAAGAATCAATCTTGATCTTATTACTATTCATGGAATGTGTCTAGGTACATCGCCCTTCAAATAAGACATCATACAACTAACTCAGATCTAAACTACGGGCACTCACTAACTGTTCTCTAAGACTACAGAATAAAAATGCAAGAGTTTGGCTACTCTACTGATGAAAGAATGCCAATACATAGCAAGAGGATATGTATTTATAGGCGAAAATAGACACTATGTTGATGTGGCCTCGTCAATGCATCATTTACATCGACACGACCATGTCAATGAGGCCTAGTCAACGGGGCCAAGATATTAGGGCTAATATATCAGAATCAAGATATCAGGGCCAAGATTTCAAGGCTAAGATATCAGATCTAACCAAAAATTGACTTTTTGTGAAATATCCCAACCAACTGATGATTCATCAAGATTCATATCAAATATTCTACACATTCATATGTTAAAATCACATCTAAGTAGCACACAACATAATTCTATAGTTCAAATGCATAAATACTAAAGCCACACATAAAGCATAAATACATATTGAATAGTTGTTCTTATACGCTAATCTAATATCCTTACTAGTCACATCACCTATCTTGAACACATCGCATAGGAATAGTATGTATAACCATGTTATTTAAGCATGTAAAGACATCATAATTATAACATTAATGTCAAAGCATCAAAACATATAAAGTACAATCATGAAAAACTAACTCACTCTAGATAACGTTCCATTCCACACATAATATATAAATTGTAATCATACATCCATACCCAATGTCTCGAAAAGGGATGTTACAACTTATGATAGGATTGAATAGAATTTCATTATTTCTTATCTATATAAACTAGGATTTGGTGATTATTTTATTCATCTTAGTTGTACCTTATTCATTGATGCCAATGCTCTAGTCGCTACTAATTTTGAATTACGTTGCTTATTTTCTTTTCAACTGTCAATTCATCAAGGTTGTCCTCTAACTCCCTGTCTTTTTATTATTATTGTAGACTTACTTTTACATACTTTTCATTATGATCTATAAAGGAATATCATTAAGGAAATTTCAATTGATGATCATGCTATGTAATTACTTAACATGAACTTTGTAGATTATTCTTGTTTAGTGATAAAAAAATTTCTACAATATATCAATACTCTTTTACTTAGAGTGGAAGATTACTAAATGTTATCTAGCTCTCAGATCAACTAGCAAAAATACAATGTTTATTGTAATAGTAACATTGATGAGTGGGTTACTCTCAAGCCTTAGAAAATCTTGAATAAAGATTTTATTTTCAAAATTTTAGGAATATCTTTTACTTTTAAGCATAATCTTACCTTTTTTGTGGAATTATGTGGTTGGTAAAAATTAAAAAAAAAATCTTGATAAATGGAAAGAAAAAAGCTCACTATTGTTGGCAAATTTTTAGTTATTAAGAAAATGCTTCAATCAACTCATGTTTATTACTTTAGTATTAGGCTCCTTTGAAAACTTCTTATGATAAAATTGATTGTATATTTCATTGATTTCTTTAGTCTGAAACAACGTAGAATAGGTTTTTCAATAGTTTCTTAGAATAGTTTCATTAGTAGTAAGAAAGATGGAGGACTTGGGCTTATTAATTATTATAGCCAAGGTATTTCTTCTTGACATTTTGATATGTGAAAAGCTTGAAAAATGGAGAATTTGTTAGTGTGTTTGTAAGAACTTGCAGGTCTAAGGAAGGTGAATATAACATATTAAGTAGACCGAGATAGGAGCAAGAATTAATAAACTAGAATGCTAAAGTCCAATAAGAAGATGTAACAGTTTGAAAAAAATCGTAAGGATATCATCCTAGATCCTAGAGAAGACATTCTGAAGACTAATAAGATGTCTCACATTGTAGGAAGACATCTCTACTAAGAAACTCTAGACTTAGGCAATATATATTTACAACACAGGAAACATCTCAAGTAAATACATGACATCTTGCCAAAAGTTAAGATGTCTTAGGTTTAGACAACATGTCTCACCTACAATAAGGTAACTACAATAAAATATCTTGGGCTTGTAAAAGATGTCTTGACTAGCCATTGTGTAGATTTCAATAAATAGATGGAGAGAACAAGGCTATAAAAGAAAGACATCCTAAATGGTAAAATACAAGCACTGTACAAGCAAATAAGTAATCACTATATACATTCTTTGAGGAATATTGTACTTCATTTTTCTTAATGATTTGTTGTTATTATGAGCTTAAAGAAAGAAATCAAAAGCTTAGTTAATTTTCTTCCTTGATCATTTTTATTTCTTATTATAAGCCTTGAGGGGCTAGATGTGCTTCTTAAGGGAAGACATTTATTGAGCTTGTTGGAACCTTGAGGGATTAGGTATGTCTTTGAGTGAAAACACCCCTAGCAAAGCTTAGAATTTTGTAAAGGTATTTGTGTGCAACATTAGATACCTGACATTGTGTCTTGGATCTGACGTGAAATACTAGATGTCACATCTTGGTCCCAACATCAGATACCCAATGTTGGAGTCAATGAAAAAATTTGTTTCATCAAAAACTAATAATTATCCCTTGGGTAATTAAAGGTGGCATCAAAATGTGTTCCTAAGGCCAATAAACCTTTACAAAAAAGAGATAAGATGCCAAGGGATGGATGTGCACGAGGATGGCACTAGTTGTAGTAATCCTAGCCTAGGGGACAAGGATAAGAAGAGTAGTAGGTACACTTAGTGCACCAGCCAATACTTCAAACTCAATAATGTATCCAAGAAGAGGTACCAACACCATCTACTACTACACTAGCAGCACAAGTGATACTCCCTACGAGGTGTATTAGAGTAATCAATGACGAGGTTGTTATGGCCAACGTAGTTACTAAGCTAAACTTGAAACCCTTCTTAGAGTTCACTCCATAGGAGATGAGAGTGTACATATAAACATCTTCACTATTTCCCATGTTATTTACTAATGGCAAGTGGTTTTTAGATAATACCTATATGTTTTGGAACAATTAGGTTGTTAAAGCTACTATAAAGATACGAGATATATTTGTCTTCTATCATTGAAGCCATTGTATCTACACTTGGGATCCCAAATAATGAGGCATTTAGCAGAAATTCTATATCTCTATGTAACCAAGGATGCATAAATTATTTATGTGCATTCAAATCTATAGTTCAGGATTGTTTTACTGAGTGGTGATAAACCATTGGTAGTTCCTCACCTTGTGCACTAGCTAACCTCATACACTACCTCATTTTGTGTGCTACCTCACCTTGTGTACTACCTCATATGGTACGTTGCCTTACCTAATGTGTTACCTCACTTAGTGTGCTACCTCACGTAGTGCACTTCCTTACCTCATACACTACCTCCCCACTTTTGTTACAAATCAATACCTTAAGAAAAAAGAGCTCAAAGGAGAATTCATTTTTTAACAATTTTCTTTTGCATTTTTTTTGTAAGAGCTTCTCCTCCTTTCTTGGATTAGGATGTTATTTCTTTTTCTTTGTTTTTCTAAGTCATCACTTTATTATGTAGCTAGACTTTGTTGAAGTGTTGCTATGCTTTAATTAACACAGAGTTAAGTATTTATGTAATGAATAAATCTTAATTTGATTTTCTTAAATTTTTAAATTTTTTTATTAAATCTTAATAATAATATCTTATTAATAAATTTATTTATTAAATTTAGAAATTATAAGTAATTAATTCATTTTGATAGATTAGCATAGTTGATGAGTGGCGGGTATCCCTACACTCAACCATACGAATACAAGCGTCGCACGCATGATCCAGTCGAAATCCACAGACTAAATGCCTACATGCCACTTGAAACACTTCGGGTTAATTAATCATTGTCTTTCGAGACTTACTTGTATGTGTCACGGTGTATGGTTAAGCAATTCTGAGGTATATGATTTTTTTGGTATTTTCTGTTTATGTCCTCTGCACTACGAGGAAAGGGTTGAGAAACTAAGTCTAACTCTAACTAATGCACTAAGTCCCTAGCATTAGCATCCATTCCCACTTACCGTACACACCCTGAACTATGCAACTATGGCTACCAAATGCTAATCGTTACTAGGATCACCACACGTAACGCACATGTCCAAAGTGGTCGTACTGAGGCACTTAACTAACCTAAGTGTGATAAGCATTCGTTCCTTGGCTAACCATACACATCCTTGAATGCTTGTAACCAAGTAGTACTTATCCCATGTTCTAGGAGTTGAGGGTGAAAGAGCCTAATCATGATGAGTAACCATACACATTCGTAAATGCTCGTAATCAAGTTGTACTCATATCGTACTACTACAGGTAATAAATAATAGGTAAGAAATAACATATAATAAACCTATTCCATGTACTACAAGGTTTATCCACAAAGCTCATCTTTATTTCCATACACAACTTGTGTTCAAGGAAAAAGCTGCTTGAATAAAGATCCATTCACTTGGGGACTCCTACTGCGGGCACATGGAAAATAATCTATCTTTGGGGTGATCAATCTGCTAGAGCTTTGCTACTTTAAGCCTAGGATGATGAATAACGGGAGTGCTACCTCTTATTTATAAATATGATGGTGGACTGCGATATCGCATATGCGATATCGTAGGGGACGATGCGATATTGCGTACACAATATCACGAGGGATGCGATATCGCGATGGCCGCGATATCGTGTACGCAATATCGCATCCCATCATACCCCCATGACTAAATGAAAACTCGTCCTCGAGTTCATTACAATAATATTAGGTAGGTATGGGATTATTGAGGGAATGGAACTAATGGGATGACATGTGAACGGATCATTAGTACAAGACTTGACAAAACTGGTGTTCATAACAACAACGGTGAACACCTTATTACATTGACATCAGGCCACATTTGGCAGCTTGAGAGAAAAGAGAAGAGAGAAGAGAAGAGAAGAAGAGAGAAGAAGTATTGTTGCTGCCAACACCCAGATTGTGCCTTTCGTTGTCCATTTGTAAGTGCATCATCAATCTTGCTCCTTGCATGGCTGCTTCCAGCGTTGCTCCATTCCAAGTGCTCTCTCCAGATCTAGTCCATTATTGCATGATCACCATCTACACACACAACACAGTATAATATTAGCAAGGGTAAATGAATTTCAATGTGGGTAATACCTTACTTCGGTGTAAGTCCATTGGCTGGGTTGTGGTATGGTTGATTACGGATCTGGGAATATAGAAATGATGACTACCAAAGGTGTAGGGGTTAGGAAGAAAATCTAAATTTTGGGGCTAGGAGAAAATTGAAAAAATTTAGGGCTAGGAGAAAATCAAAAAAATCAGGCCCCGTACCGCCATGACTAATCGCAAACCTCCGGTAGCATTAGAATGGAGAAAGGAAGGACTAAGAAAGAGAGATAAAAAGGGACAACTAAAACATTGATTAAGTGGATATCAAGATGGAACTGAACAAAATAAAATAAATTGCAAAATGTTAAGAAAAAGAATTTAACTAAGGCACCAAATAGGAATGTTAGTGGGTCCTCCCCAAAGCAGGCTCATGCCCTAAATGCCCTAACAAACCCACATTCAAAGAGTCCGTAGGCTTTGGGAATGTCCATTGGAACAAGAGTTAAAGCCTTAACCATGAGAATTTACCAAAGAGAAAACAATGCATCTAACAAAATATACACTAATGATACAATTGACAATGAGGTAAACAATGGAGAGAAGGGTAGAGAGAAGAGGATGGAATGGAATCCCAAGAACAAGGTGGTGTACAACCCCTTGTGTGTTTTATGATTAATGTGACTTGGCAAATCTCATTCCAACTCCTACCTCAAACCAACCACATCCAATGACTTCACATCAATACACCTGGCCAAACCATCCACTGGAGTAACAAGAATGCATCTCCAAAAGCTACCACCATTCCGACGAAACAAAGGAAAGAACGGGAAGCGAGAAGGGCTTTAGTTAGAGGGAATACTTTTGGTTCCATAACTAGTGCTTTTAGCCCAAAGTTATTTCATCTAAGGGGTGTGCTTTGAATCCTCACTTTGGTTTTTTTTTGGTGTTTTGTATATTTGTGTGTGAGAACCACACCATGCAAAGACTTCTTATTTCTATTGTCTCAGCTTTCAAGAATTGGGTAACATCGGAACAATAAGAAAACTCAAGAAGAAAACATACAAGCACCCAAGAGAATGGCCAACACAAATGCATCAAGTTCCCTTGAAGTCACACCCTTTTCAAACCTTGAGTCCTTCCTTAGTTTGAGAAGTACCCAGTCATCGGTCATTAGAGTTCTTATTAGCAAGGGAACTGTACATTTCCAAGCCAAGAGGAACCATAGACTTTGGTGGATGGATGGATGAAGTGGACTCATTGCCTAGCATATCAAAAGAATATACCTTAGTGTCAACATCGTAACTTAAAGGTAAAAACCAAACATTAGCAATCAATGAAAAATAGTTCATACCATCGTTCCGAACACTTATTGGGTGATGAACTTACATGGTGGATAGCGCACACACACACACAAAAAGGAAAAACACAATGATGTTGTAAAATAAAAACAAGAAAGGTTAAAGAAATTTGTAAAACAAAAATAGAAAAATTTAAAGAAATTTGTAAAACAAAAACATGTAAAACAAAAATATGTAAAACAAAAACGTGTAAAACAAAAATGTGTAAAACAAAAACTTAAAAAGAACTGAGGGCCCCATATGGTTAGCATAGGTGGCCATCTCCCCCATGACTAAATTGTAAGGGAGAGATTTGAAATAATGAGTGCCTGTTTAAATTTCGTAACAGTGCCCAACTTCTCCCTGTTGATGTTCTTAAGTTGAGGGGTGAAATTTGGCGACGCTCACGTTCCAATGTGTCTATGCCTCTATTGTTGGCATGAGTTGTCTCCTCAGTTCATTCCATGCATATGTGTTTGCTCCTTTGAGTAGCTATCAACCACGGGGTGTCTACTACTGGTTGTGTGGTTGCTACATACAAGCACCTTTGTGTCTCACTCTCATGGGCACACCTCTCACATGGAGACATTTCCTCCATGTCATCACACAATGAATCACTGTATGCGATGCATGGAATCTTCTTCTTCTCGATCTTTCCGTAAATGTTCATCTTAGAAATTTGCAAGGAAAGATCACAAATCCCTAGGTACGCATCTACGGTACTTAGCCATGGCCTTCCCATTATAATGGGAAAGCCCACTTTGTTGTTAACTTCAATCACCAGGAAATTGGCTGGGTATGACCACCCACACACAGTGGTGATAATGTCCTCCACCAATCCTAAGGGAATGATGATGGATTGGTCAGCCAGATCCAGTTGGATGTTGCTCTTCTTAAGTTGGGAAAGGTTCTAGGCTTGATACATCTTTTTTTATATTAGGTTGACTCTGGAACCTGAGTCAAGAAGAGCTCGATGTGGTGCATTTTTGGCGATTTGTAAATGCATTAAGGGGATCCCAGGGTCAGATAGTTTCCTGGGAAGGTGGCCCACCTTTTTCCAGTCAGTTACGATATGTGTTAACATAACCGTTTGTGTACTTAGTTGTTGGACTAAAGGGTTCTCTGAAGGGTTAGTTGTTAGAGGTCTATACATGTACTCAACCGCTTGTTGTTGCAAGAGTTTGTCTGGGCTCCTAGTTCTGAAGAAGGGTCTCTTCTTTGTACAGTTGTCAAAACCAGCACCTGGTTGGATATTTACATGCTGAATATTTACAACTCTCGCAGCATTACGTTGCTGTGGTTATGTAGGTAATTCCCCCTGCATTGTTGGAACAAGTTGTATGGGAACTACAGGGGAAGAGGTGTAGGTGGAGTTAGAGGATGGGATGATCATGAGATATCTCCTGAAGGAGAAGGAGTCCTCCTGAAGTACTCCCAAACTTGGTAGTGATGTTGGGGAGTAGTGTGACCCGTAGAGTCACCTAGAGAAACCGACGGCTTCACATAATATCCATAAGGATCGGGTTGCCGGTAAGGGTACTGTTGTGTTGGCGATGGCATCACCCATGACTATGGGTATTGCCACTGCTGATGTTGTCCAATAGGCTGCGATGGCGTTCCACTTGGATAATACGTTAGTGGTTGGTGGAACTGCCTTGGGTTACCTTGTGGATAAGGTAACCTACGGGGTGTTTGCCATTGCTTGAGTCTTGGATTTAGCACATACACCCTAGACTCCTGTAGATGTGAGATAATTGGGCAACATCCCTTAGGATGGTCATAGTAGTAGACCTCACATCCACTATCATTTTCTACGTCAGAGTCCATAGCCTCATCAGAGATAGGAATTTTTCCCTTCCTCTTGTTATGTGCAGGGCTTGAATTTCTCTACTTTGTTTTACCTTTGTCACTACTTTGTTCCTCCTTAGACTCTTCTACAATTTTCAAGACTATTTCAATTCTCGATCTAAGGAATCCCACATTTGTTCTACCTTGGCCAATACTTTAGTTATTAATTTCTGGATTGGCAAGATTTTCTGGTTCACCAACTCTTCAAGTGGTGACTCATCCTCCTCATCACAGAATTTCACTCCATTCTTGCAAAGGGAGGGGTCGTGGTTGTATTCTTCCGTACTTTCCCTCTTACGTACTTCACCCTCTTCTTGTGCTACTTGTTCCAAGAAGCATTGTACTTCTTGGGCTCTAAGTTGTGATAGCCTCCCTTGGGCATAAGTCCTAAGGGTTCATCTCGTTTCATGCCTTAGCCCATCCAAGATGTGGCGAAGTTGATCCCACTACGCGTACCCATGGCCCAGGCAACGATGTAGCAATGTATAGTAGCGGGCCATGGTAGCATCCAAGGGTTCATAAGCACCTTGTTTCCATCCTTGGATCTGCTTACACAAATTGGACACTCTGGAGTACGTTTGATATTTAGTGTTGAAGAGTTCAAGCATCGTACTCCACCTCCTGATGGTTTCCGGTTCTAAGGACCAGTAACAACTCTCTACTTCTTTGATGAGTGTCCTTGGGAACAACTTAAGCTTTTGCCACTCATTGTCTATATTCTGCAAGGCATAGGCATTGTGGAATTCCTATAAATGATACTGTAGATCAGCATTGTATCCCCCTTCAAAACATGGGATATTATTTATGTCCAAACGCTTGATCTGACTATCCTTTAAGTGCCTTGTTGGAATCCTAATAGCCTTTGTGATGTCAAGCATACTTCGGGTTGTGAGTAGGGGTTCGTCATGAGCATCTCTTTCATGATGTCTATGATGTCGGCATGGTTCCCTACTCTCCCTACATCCTTACCCTCATCCTATCTCTTGACCTTCCTATCGAGGTCTCTCATCTTCTTTACCTTTACCCTCACCGTTCTGTCTGTGATGGCTGCACCCAATGTGGAAGGAAAGGGTGAGTGGTGAGATGAAGGAGAAGAAGAAGGGAAGCCATTACCATGGCGATCTTTCTTACCTTCTCTTTGGCTACTTCGACCTCGATCGTTATAACGATCTAAGTGCCCATCCTTAGTGTGAGTTGTTGTTCCTTTCGTGAACAGTTGGCATTCACAGGGATTAGAAACCATAATATGTATAGTTGATCGAAGGCTCTGATGCCTAACCTCCTCACCATCATGAGGATGGGGAACATCCATTGCAAAGGAACCTATTATAAGGGGTTTCTCATCTCCTATTCCACTAAGGACATGCGGGACCTTGCCCTTCAATAGTGTATGTTGACTCTCCTACCTTAATTCCCTCTTACGTTGCACATCTATGGGATAATAATCCCTCATATCAAAGTCCTCAGCAACGTATTTAGCAAATAAGTCTTGCATGCCAATTTGTGCCAAGGCATAGAAGAGCATGTTCGGGATAGTTCGATCTGGTGGTAAAACTATGTTACCAAACAAATCTCTCCAGCACAATTGTTCGTCCTGATGGAGGATAAAAGTGTAATCAGGAATATACTCATCAGGATGAGTATATGTTATCTTGTACTATTTAGGACTTGGCTGATCATAGCTATGTGTTGTATGTTGCCAACTATCTCTAGTGTTAGTCCTACGTGAATTAGATTTGTGAGAAGAAGTCATTTTTTATTAGTGTGCTATTTCACCGTTATATAAGTTCTTATTTAAGTAATTAACCTGAAGGTTCATTAAGGCTCACAACGATGTGAATGATTTCCTTATGTTCTATTTGGCGTACAAACACTTAATCCATGGCAATGGCGCCAATGATGAGTGGCGGGTATCCCTACACTCAACCATATGAATATGAGTGTCGCAGGCATGATCCGGTCGAACTCCACAGACTAAATGCCTACACGCCACTTGGAACACTTGGGGTTAATTAATCGTTGTCTTCCAAGACTTACTTGGATGTGTCACGGTGTATGGTTAAGAAAGTCTGAGGTATATGATTTTTTTGGTATTTTCTTTTTATGTCTTCTACACTATGAGGAAAGGGTTGAGAAACTAATTCTAACTCTAACTAATGCACTAAGTCCCAAGCATCAGCATCCATTCTCACTTACCGTACACACCCTGAACTATGCAACTGTGGCTACCAAATGCTAATCATTACTAGGATCACCACACGTAATGCACGTGCTCAAAGTGGTCGTACTGAGACACTTAACTAACCTAAGTGTGATCAGCATCCGTTCCTTGGCTAACCGTACACATCCTTGAATGCTCGTAACTGATTCCTTGACTAACCGTACACATTCGTAAATGCTCGTAATCAAGTCATACTCATACTGCGCTATTGCAGGTAATAAATAATAGGTAAGAAATAACATGTAATAAACCTATTCCATGTATTGCAAGGTTTATCCACAAAGCTCTTCTTTATTGCCATACAAAAATTACGTTCAGGTACAAAGCTACTTGAATAAAGATCCGTTCACTTGGGGACTCCTACTGTGGGCACATGGAAAATAATCTATCTCTGGGGTGATCAATCCACCAAAGCTTTGCTACTTTAAGCCTAGGATGATGAATAATATGAGTGCTACCTCTTATTTATAGATATGGCGGTGAACTGCGATATCGTGACTCATGCGATATTGCATCCCATCAATAGTTATGTTGAGTTTTGTGATAATTTTTCCTTGCCTAAGAAGGTCATACTTGTACAAAATAATGTTGGACCATTAAGGGTGTAACTAAAAATATTTTATCACTTTGTGTATTAGTGTCACACTTTTCCCATAAGAGATTATGCCATGGTTTGCATATGTGTTTAATTTCTACCTTACACTTGTCTTGCAAGGGATTACAACAAGTTTTAATTATTTTTGAATTATTTATATTTATAAAATACATAAAAATTATAAAAATATCATTTCCCTATCATGGCAACATAGGTTTCCTCATTTATATCATATATACTATAGGATTCTTATTTATTGAATGCAATGATATATGTAAGTAAACTTTGTAATTCACATTTCTATCATCTTCAATGTTTAAGATTGATTCACTATGAATACCATTAATAGACCTCTTATGATCTCAATTAGGGGAGACCCTATCATTGACATCATTATTGAGGAATGCATCTATGAATTTTTTGTTTTGTTTTTACATTTACAATTTATCTTTTCTTAGTTCTTGATTTAGTAGAAAATAAAGAACTAAAGCAATCATGGTTCAATTGAATAAGAAAAATAAATTGTAGGAAAAGCCTTAATCGATTCAAATTACTTTAAAAAAATGATGAATAAAGCAATGCCTCCTATTGTGATGAAATTTCATCAAGAAAAACTAGGATCATGAGGTGATGTACATGGATGATTTTGCAAAGAATCTAGAAAAGCTACACGTATTACTTGAGAAGGATTTGTTCAATGAAGGATTTATTGAGAATTTGTGGATTACAAATTCATGTTGCCTCAACAATTAAAGTATGTTGCTCATAAAAAGTGATGAGCGATGAGGTACCCCCTACGCCCAACCATACGAATCACAAGTGTTCATGCATGATCCAGTCAAATTCCATGGATGGGACTAGTTGTGGCATCTAGATCATTATGCCTTGATTGTAGTTTGTTATCTTCCCACTTGGACTAGTGGTAGCTTTATCATGTATGATTTAGTCCAAAGTGAGACATATGATAATTGATGTTGTTGTGGCCTTGTGCTACTCCTAACTATAATAAAGAAATCAATTATTTAAACTAATTAATAATGCAAAGTAAAGTCTAAACTAGTCTATGGGTAATGAGTGTCCATTCGCAGCTTGCCATACATGTCCTAAACGCACATATCCACTATTAGGATTAGCAAGTGCTATGCTACTGGGCAAACCAAGCAATAACGCTGCTAGGATTACCAAGTCAATACATGTTTACACTTGAAACTGGTTGTGTTCATTTTGCCAATTCATTAATATGCATGGAAACATAAATATTAACTAAGTACATAGAATATAAATTGCATTAAAAGTAAATTTCATCTAAGTCAAAGTGCTGCAATGAATAAGAATCAATCTTGATCTTATTGCTATTCATGGAATGTGTCCAGGTACATTGCCACTCATATAAGACATCGTACAATTGGCTTAAATCTATACTGTGGGCACTCACTAACTATTCTCTAAGACTATGGAATAAAACTGCAAGAGTTCAACTTCTCTATTAACTAAAGAATGCCATAAACATAGCTGTGAGTGTGTATTTATAGATTTTATTGCTAGGTTGCGTCGATGAGGCCTTGTCAACACATCATTTCATGTGTTGACAAGGCCTTGTAAATGCAACTTTTATGTTGATGAGGCCTCATTAACAAGGCCTAGTCAATAGGGCCCAATTGACAAGGCCTAGTTAACAAGGCCAAGATATCAAGGCTAGGATATCAAGGTCAACCAAAAAGTTACCTTTTGTCTAATATCCCAACCAACCAATGATTCATCATACCCCCAAGACTAAATAAAAACTCATCCTCAAGTTAATAAGATAGGACTGAGCTTTCTTTACAAAAAATTAGGAATGATGGGATTATTGACTAACATTAACTACTGATTGACTCTGTGTGCCGCATTACAAAATTTTATTTGAGTGGATGCATACAAAATGACAGAGTGACAAAAATACTGGACAGACTTCGAAGATTACAAAATTTGCAGAGGTCTTCAAGAATTCGCTAAAGATGATTCTTCTTGTTTCGACTAGTGATGGTAGACTTCCAACCTAGATTGTTATGTCAATGCTTCTCTAGTTATGTGGAACATTCTTAAAGGATGGACTGAAATTTCTTCTTATCATCCCATAGATCTAGTAAGCATGTGATGCTTAACCTGCTATCTTGTATGTGCTACGATTTGTCCATGGGCATATCCTCTATTATTCCTCTCTTGGCTTCATTTCCATGCTTGGTAAAAAACCTTCTTCCTTAGGCATTTCTTTTAGCATCACCTGTAGTCACCAAAGGATCAACATTAGTTTTGATAAAATTTCCTTAATAATTAACCCTTTTTAGGTCCCTTTGTTTTCATTTAAGCACAAGGTGATGACATCATACCGTGCCCAAGGTTATGAGGTAACTAAAATCATCAAGCTGTTCACATTATTTTGATCAATTATTATTAGTTACCATGATGTTTGAAATTAGGATGCTAGAAAAATTTAAAAGTGGACATCCCTAGCCCCCATGACTAATAAGCATAACTCTGGAAGCACGCCAGTTTTCAAATAATTGAAACCAAAGCTTTGATTCAAAAGATGGCCAAGAAATATTGAACTTGAAGGATATGTTAACAAAAAATGGTAGGAAAAAGTCCAAAATTAACTGAAAGTGATGAGACATAGTTCCAAATTTATGCATAAATTCAAAGAAACTATCATTGAAGTTCTAGAATATGTGAAGGTTCGTTCAAAGCCATGACCAAGAAAAGTTCAAACTATCATTGATGTTCTAGAAGATGTGAAGGATGAAAGGTGTGAGATGGTGATCCTTTAGAAGATGTCGTGCTGCGATGATATTTAGGAAAGTGGTAGTAGTGATTATAAGTAGAGGACATAGAACTAGATGGAGAAATAGGTTGTTGAACATAATATCTGTATGGTTTTAGTAGGTAGTAAGGGTAGGGTTGGCTTGGTGATGGCTTCCCCTATGACTATGGGGTTTTCCACTATGGTTGATGATGGTGTTGAGGCTAGTAATAAGTCCCCTTAGGATAGTACAATTGGTTGTAGGAATATTTATGATTACCTTCTAAGAAAGGTAATTTTCTAGGAATTTTCTTTTGTACAAACTTGGGATTCAATGTAAAAGCCCAATACTCATGTAGATGTAACATGATTGGGCAATAGCCCTTTGGATGATCATATAGGCAAATGTCACATCCATCATCTTCTTCTATGGGTATGTCTATAGCCTCTTCTTCTACAATAATTTTCCCTATTTACCAATAAGTGTTCATAGCTATTTCTTTGTTCTTCTTCCTCCATTTATTATGATCACCTAATTCATTTTTTGTTACATTCTTCTCTAAATTTTCTACAAAAGTTGTAGCTTTTTCATTTATCCACTCTGACATCCTATTGAGCCTTACCTAGAGTTCATCAAGAGATTATTGTAGTGGCAAGGTAATAAGCCACGATATCGTGTCAGCCCCTATAATATCGCGTACACGATATCACGGCCCGTTGTCATGTCTATAAATAAGAGGCAACTTTCCCTTGTTCATACATCTAGAGTTTGCCCTTAGCCAAACTATAGCAGTTTTACCATTTTGGAGTTAGAATAATTCCCATATGCCCGTAGTAGGAGTCTCAAAGTGAACGAATCATTATTCGAGCAAATTGTACTTGAGCACACATTTTTGTATAGCAATAAAGACAAACTTTCTGATAAACCTTGCAGCATATGGACTAAGCTAAATAGGATTTAATTATTGTTAAATGTTTAAATGCTTTCCTAGATAATTAATCTTTCTCAACCCTTGACTCTCCTAGTTAAGTGCATTTATTATGACCACTTTGAGCACATGTGTATCGCTTGGTAACCCAGTAACGAGTAGCGTTTGGTAATCCCAGTAGTGTTGCACTAGTTCAGGGTGTGAACAACAAGTGGGAACGGATATTGATGTTAGGATACTTAGAACTTAGTTAGTGAATAGTTAATGAAAGTTAGTCATTTAGTTCTCTTCATCCTTCCCTATTAGCATAGGCATTAAAAAGACAAAAGATATAAAAATCACATACCTCAAACTTACTTAACCATACAACCATGACAATACAAGTAAGTTTGGGAGGATAACGATTGATTAACCTTAAGTGTTCCATTAGGGCACATAAGCACTTAGTCTTTGGAGTTTGACCGGATCACGTGGGAGATGCTCGTATTCATATGGTTGAGTGTAGGGGTACCTTGCCACTCATCACAAGGTTTGTTGTGAAATCACCTCATCGAGAACTACCTCTTTTTCCTTTTCATAGATATGGACCTTCTTCATTTTAAGGGTTGGGCCCCACTGATATTTCTCAACATTCTCCCATTTATATAACTCTCCTTCTTCTTTTATGACACACTCGAATAGTTCTCAAATCTAATGGATTTGTAGCTCATATAATTGACCTGAAGCATACATCCTAAGGGTCTCCCTCATTTCATGACAAAGCCCATATATGATGTGGAAAAGTTGCTCTTCTTGAGAAAAACCATGGCCTAGACATTTATTCAATAGAGAATAGTATCTATCTAGGGCCATATCCAAGGGCTCATATTGTTCTTGTTTCCATCCTTGGATTCATTTCCTCAGGTTGGACACCCTCGTATATGTTTGGTATTTCTCATTGAAGAGTTCCAGCATTGTGGACCATTGATGGATTGAATTTTATTTCAATGATCTATACTGCATTTCAATTTTATCTATTAGTGTTCTAGGAAAGAGCTTAAGCTCTTACCACCCACTTTCAATGTTCTATAAAACACAGGCATCATGGAAGTTTTGCAAATGATGTTGTGGATTAGAATTATAGCCTTTGGCAAATTTAAGAATGTCATTCATATCAATCCTTTTAATGCAACTTTCCTTGCAATGCCTATGGGGTATTTTAACTACCTCTGTGATCTGCATCATGCTCTTAGTGACCAATAAGGATTCATTGTCATTAGACATGTCATGGTGAAAATCTCTATTTCTATTTCTCTAATCATGACGATTTTTTCTATGCCCATTTTGATGTCTATTTTTATTTCGACCCCACAGTGGATCTCTATCTCTATACCTATGTTCATCTTCATCAAAACTAGACATTGAAGAGGAAGAGGAAGATGAGAAACTAGGACAGTCATCATGGATTCTATAGTTTTCCCCATGGTCCCTTGATTTATCTTTTCCAAGTTTTAGGGATGTCCTAGGCCTTGAGGTCTCCTCGACAATGGTGCTAATGATGAGTGACAAGGTACCCCCTACGTCCAACCATACAAATCACAAGCAATCATGCATAATCCAGTCGAATTCCATGAATGGGACTAGTTGTGGCATCTATATCGCTATGCCTTGATTGAAATTCATTGTCTTCCCACATAGACTAGTGGTAACTTTATCATGTATGATTTAGTCCAAAGTGAGACATATGATTCTTGATGTTTTTTTGACCTTATGCTACTCCTAAGAATAATAAAGAAATCAATTATTTAAACTAATTAACAAGAGAAAGTAAAGTCTAAACTAACTTGTAGGCAATGAGTGTTCGTTCCCAACTTGTCGTACACATCCTAAACCCACGTATCCACTACTAGGATTATCAAGCACTATGCTACTAAGCAAACCAAAAATAAGATTGTTGGGATTGCTAACTAAATATGTGTGTATGCTCAAAATTGGTCATGCTCATTCCGCCAATTCATTAATATGCATGGAAACATAAATGTTAACTAAGTACATGAAATGTAAATTGTATGGAAAGTAAATTTAATCTAAGTTAAAGTGTTGTAATGAATAAGAATCAATCTTGATCTTCTTGTCGTTCATGGCTTGTGTCTAGGTACATTACCATTTGAATAAGATATCATACAACTGACTCAAATCCACATTGCAAGCACTCACTGACTATTCTTTAAGACTATGGAATAAAATTAAAAGGGTTGGCTACTCTATTGATCAAAGAATGCCAATACACAGCACGAGGATGCGTACTTATTGGTGAAAATAGACACTGCATTGATGAGGCCTAGTCGACAAGGCCAAGATATTGGGGCTAAGATATCAAGGCCAAGATTTTGGGGCCAAGATATCGAAGCCAACATATCAGATCCAACCAAAAATTGACTTTTTGTCAAATATCCTAGATGATGAGCAGCGAGGTACCACTACACTCAACCATATGAATATAAGTATTACGCATGATCTAGTCGAACTCCAAGGACTAAGTGATTATGCACCTTCAAAGAACAAGAATGAGTTAGGCGATCGTTGTCTTCCCAAGCTTACTCGTATGTCATGATTGTATGGTTAAGTAAACTCGAGGTATATGATTTTTATGCCTTTTATGTTTATGTCTTGGTGCTAAAAGGGAGAAGTGAAATAATTAAGTAACTAATTTAATTTAACTAATTTTCTAGGTTCTAACTAGTCCTAACACTAGCATCCATTCCCACTCTTTGTACACATCTTAAACTATTGTAACACTATTGGGATTACCAAACGCTAGTCATTACTGGGTTACTAAGTGTTCCACGTATGCTCGAAGTGATCGTATTGACTGTGCTTACTTGTAAAATTTAACAAATCAATAAAATCAACATCAATTAACTAACGAAAGCATTAAATAATTGTAAATAACATTAAATGCAATAAATAAGCTATTTTGAATGCTGCAATGTTTAACACAAAGTTCCTCTTTATTTCTAGACATAAGATGTGCTCAAGTACACAATGCTTGAATAAAAATCTGTTCACTTTATGACTCCTACTGTAGGCACTCAGAAATAATTCTAACTTTGGAAAGGAAAAACCATGAGAGTTTGGGTAAGGGACTAAGAAACTAATGCCAAAACCAATTGTGCCCACCTCTTATTTATAGGTAATGAGACATGTTTTGATATCAGATGTATGATATCTCTTGGAAAGCTCTGATATCATGGGCCCGATATTGTGGATCCAATGTCATGGTCCCGATATCGTAGTTCATCATACCCCCATGACTAAATGAAAACTCATCCTCGAGTTCCTTACAAGATATTTGGAAGGTATGGGATTATTGACTGTACAACATCTAATAGTGCCATGAAATGATAGACTCAAAAGTGCCTGGTGAATGGATCAACAAACATATTACAAAATTGATGTTCATACCCATTGTGGTGAACACCGTACATAGATGACATCCAGAAATTTATTTGACAGCTTATAAAGAGAGAAAAGAAAATGAGGTGTGTTGCTAGTAATGTGCACATCATTGTTCATCCATGGCCATATGATGTGTGTTCCTTGCATAACTGCTTCAGCTCCAGTCCATCTTGAGTGCTCCCTCCTATCCCAGTCCATTGTTCATGTGATTACCATATCCAAACACAACATAATCACGAATTAGCAAGGATAGATAAGATATAATGTGATTGATACCTTGCCTTGCTATGAAGCACATTGGCTAGGTTGTGGGTATGGCAGATGTTGGTTAAGAGGCTTATCACTGGTGACTACCCAAGGTGTAGGGGTGAGATAAGTAATGGAATGAAAAATTTTGTGATAGGGCCCCCATGACTAATAGCGAGCCTCCGATAGCAATAAGATGGAAAATGAGTGAAGAAGAAGAATAGAGAAATAACAACAGTGAAGCCAATGAAACAAAATTAGATTTCATGGATGGGTTGAAATGGGAAATGGTTAATTACAAGAAATGTTTAAGGAAAAGGACTTAAAAATTTCACCAAAAGGGAATGCCAATGGGTCCTCCCCAAAGCAGGCTAATGCCCTTTGTACCTTGAGAATCCCACATAGCAAAGAGTTCGTAGGCTCTAGGAATGACATATGGAAATAATGGTTAAGGAGTTACCCACAAGATTTTACCAAAGAATAATAATGTGGCAACCAAGATATAGACTGAGCATAAAATCGACAATGAGGTGGAATATGGAAAGAAATTTGGAAGAGAAGAGAGAATGAAATGGAATCCCAAGATCAAGGTTTTGTAAAGTCCCTTGTGTATTATGTGGTTAAGGTGACTTAATAGAATTCATTCCAAATCCAAATCAAATCTAACCACACCCAGTGACCCTGCATCACACACTTGACCAACCTAGCCTCTTGAAGTAACAAGAATGCATCCACAAAGTCACTGCCATTCCAATAAGAGAAAGATAGAGAAGTAGGAAGAGAGAAAGGGCCTTAGTTAGAGGGAATCTTCAAGCATGGGTAACATATCTTTCTAGTGCCATAACTAGTGCTTGTAGCCCTTGTTTCTTATTATGTCTAAGGTGTGTGCTTTTAATTCCCACCAGTTGTATTTTATTGTGAGAACCACACCATGCAAAGACTTATTTGATTTTGTCAACTTCCTGATATTTGGTCAAGAGTAAAATGGTGGAAAACTTATGAAAACCATCCAAGAACCCAAGATAATAGCCAAAACAAATGCATTGAATCTCCTTGAGGTCACACCCTTTTCAATCCATTTGAATCTTTCCTTGGGTTGAAGAATACCAAGCCACCAATTCATTAATAAATTTACTTAGAAAAAGAGACAGTATAGTTCCAATATCAAGGGAGACCATAGAACTAAATGGATGGATGGATGATGTGGACTCATTACCTATTTTATCAAAAGAAACCATATCTTAGTATCAACATTAAAAGTCAAAGGTAAAAATCAAACATTAGCAATCAACATCATTATAGTACAATCCACCATCATGAGCACTTATTATGTGATGAGTAAGAATAAATCAAACAAAGAAATAGTAAAAATGTTAACAATAGTGTAAAAAAAACAAGTAAAGATGAAAAATGTGTAAAACAAAAATACAAAAGGAATTGAAGGCTTAGAATGGTTAGCATTGGTGGCCATCTCCCCCACGATTAAGTTGGAAGGAGGCGATCTAAAATAAGGAGCAGGGTTGTCCACCAACAGAGGTAGTATTAGTATTGGCTATTTTAGGCTCATGGAATGATTTGATTTGCTGGATGTAGACTAGTAATTTCTTATTCAGGATTTTAGGTTTATAAATCATCATGACCCATGAAGGAAAAGTTTCATGAATGATATAAGATCCTTTCCATAGCATTTGAAATTTAGTTTTTTGTGGCACATGTGTGGGATTCCAATATAGAACCTTATCTCTTGATTGGTATTTGACTTTCCTAATCCTTAGGTAATGACATTGTTTATTAAAGGCCTTGTGCAATTTGTTAGGTGATAGGGCGGCTAATCAGTTCTCATCTAGCAAGTTAAGGTTCATTAACTATTCTTTTTATGCTAGATTAAGGTCAAGGTTAAGGTTACATGCTACGAATAGGGTACAAAGCTCAGCTTGAATAGGAAGTGCTGGAAGTTTACCGTACACTAACTCATAGGGAGAGTAGCCTATAGAGAGTTTCCACATGGAGCAGTATGCCCAAAGAGCATCGTTCAGTTTGGTGCTCCAGTATCACCTATATTTGCTAATGGTCTGTGTCAGTATTTTTGTGATTTCCCTAATGGTGACTTTGGCTTGACCATTCGCTTGAGGATGATATGGTGTAGTCAGATTATGCTCCACTCCTAAGCATTACATCAATTTCCAGAAAGTCGCACCTATAAAATGTGTACCATATTAGAAATAAGGGCATGAGGCACACCAAACCTATTTACGATTTGTTGTTGAACAAATCATGCAGTAGTAGATGATGTACAGTCCCATACAGTGGCTACTTCTACCCACTTTGTAAAATATTCAACAAAAACAACAATGTAGGCTTTTCCATTGGACATTGGTGTAATAGGCCCAATGAAATCAATACCCCATATGTTTAAGGGTTCTAAGGGTTGAATCCATTGTTGCGAACCCTACATTCTAGCAGTCATTTCCCGATCATGTTGGCAGTGCTCACAAGATTGGATGAAATGATGAGCATCCTGGAACAATGTAGGCCAATAATATCCTGCAAATAAGATTTTAATTATTGTTCGTCTCCCAACGTAATGACCTCCATAAGGGCCCTCATGAGCTTCTTGGAGAACTTGCAATTGATCTACATTGGAAACACACTACCAAACCAAGCCATCAAAACACACTTTATAAAGTTGTTCATTAATTTCCATGAAATATTTGGCTTGGTGAAGAAACTGTTGTTTCTTTTTAACATCTAACCCTTGTGGTGTTTCTTGTGTGAGGAGATAGGTAAGAATGCTACTATACCAATTTTTCTGCGTGGTTAATTGATTATTTATTACACTTGCAAAGAGAATTTTATCAACGAAATGGTCAGAAATTGGATATTCATCCTCTATTTTTTCCCATCATAACCAATATAAATAATCAGCAACAACATTCTTGGTGCCTTTATGGTCAACCATCATAAGGTCAAACTCTTATAAGATCACAAGCCATCATATGATGCGAGGGCTCACCATTGGTTTATTCATTAGGAACTGAATTGCACTATGATCCGTATGTACAAATATCTTCTAGCCCAATACATAGTGCCTAATTTTTTCTAGTGCAAACACCATAGCCATTAATTCTTTTTTTGTTATGGTGTAATTGAGTTGTGCACTAGCAATACTTCGACTTGCACAGTGAATGTAATAGGGTTGTTTCCGATCATCTAACTGTGTAAGTACAGTTCCTAAAGCAACGTTGGACGCATCAGTCATTATGTGGAATGGTCTAGACCAATTAGGGGCTTGTAGAATAGGTGTTTCTACAAGCTTTTGCTTTAAGGTTTGAAACTCTAGCTCACATTCCTTGGTCCATTCAAAGGGTACGTCCTTTTTTGCTAGTTCTACCAAAGGTTTTGCAATCCTTGAAAAGTTCTCAATGAAGCATCTATAATAGCCAATACATCCAAGGAATGACCAGATATCTTTTATAGTTTTAGGTTGACGAGTGATTCCTTGGATAACCTTAATCTTTTCAAGATCTACCTCTATCCCTATTTGTAAAATCTTATGCCCTAACACAATGCCTTCTTGGAACATTAAATGGATTTTTTTCTAATTGAGCCTTAAGTTGGTTTCTACACATCATTTCAGTACTTGCTCTAATCAGTCCAATTCTTACTCAAAGTCTACTCCATAGGTGGAGAAATCATCCATGAAAACCTCCACATCATTCCTTATTTGTTGCTGAAAGATACTTGAACCAAACATTGAAACATTGCTAGGGCATTGCACAAGCCAAATGATATCTTCCTATATGCAAAAGTTCCCCAAGGACTTGTGAATGTGGTCTTGGCTTGGTCTTTTGGTGCTATTTGAATTTGATTGTATCCACTGTAACCATCCAAAAAACTATAGTAGCAATGCCCTACAATGGTGTCTAAGACTTGGTCAATGAATGGCAATGGGAAGTGGTCTTTGAATGTTGCCATGTTCAATAGCCTAAAGTCTATACACACCCTCCATTTACCTTCCTTTCTAGGCACAATGACTAAGGGACTAACCCATTCACTATCAGCAATGGGGTAGATGAACCTAGCTTTCAAAAGCTATTCAATTTCTTCTTTAACTATTTGCTTAAGCTTTGGGTTTAGTCACCTCTTTGGTTGTTGTCAAGGCTTCATGGAGGGGTTAGTGTAAATTCTATGTTGGCATATCCTAGGATCTATTCTAGTTAATTCAGGATATGACCAAGCAAAGGCTTTCAACCATTTCTTTACCATTTTCAGTAGTCATTCTTTTTATTGAGGGGGGAGCTTAGCATTGATGTATACTCCATACCAATGGGCAATGGTTTTAACTCAAGGGACTCTTGCTTCAACTCATTGAGGATTTCCAACTTCTCCTAGTTAATATTTTTGATGTCAAAAATTGGAAGTTGGCGATGGACTTGCTTTAATATGTCTATGCTATCGATGTAGGTGCAAGTCAAGCTTTCAATTAGTTCCATGCATATAGTTGAGCTACTCTCTTGGTTAGTTATCAGCCATTGGGTGCCTTCCTATCTTGTGGCTACTGCATACAGGCATCTTTGTATGTTAGTTATTTGTGTACATTGGTTGCATGCAAGCAATGTTAAATGTTGTACAAACTAGGCCTTCTGCACGCAGTTGTACCTTGTGTCACTGTATGCGATGCATGGAACTTTCTTCTTCTCCATATTTCCAAACATATTTTCCTTTGATATTTCTAGAGAAAGATCACATATTCCTAGGTGCATATCAATTGTGCTTAGCCATGCTCTTCCCATAATTATTGGAAAGTCGCCCTTGTAGTTGTTGACTTGAATCACTAGGAAATCGGTTGGATACAACCATCCATAAATAGTAGTGACAATGTCCTCCACTAGTCCTAATGGGATAGTGGTGGATTAGTCGACCATCTCTAAATGAATGTTACTCTTTTTTAGTGGAGGCAAGTTCTAGGCTTTGTGCATTTCTTTAGAGATTAAGTTGACACTAGAACCTAAATCCAAAAGAGCTTTGCATGGCTCATTTCTAGGAATTTGTAAATATATAAGAGGACTCCCAAGATTAGAGAATTTCCTAGGAAGATGGCCAACTTCGATCCAGTCGATAATGAAATGAGTTATCATGATCGTGTGCATTAAGTGTGGTCTTTGGTTTGAAGGAAGCTTTGAAGATTCGAATGATGGTGAGGGATTTCAAGGATTAGCCGCTTATGGTTGTAAGGACTTAGTTGGATTGTTGGTTCTAAAAAAATGTCTCTCCTTTGTGCAGTCATCTGAACCAACAATAGGTTGAGGTTGTACAACCCTTGTAGCATCACATTGCTACAGTTAGGCAACGAGCTCACCTTGCATAGCTGGAGCAGGTGGTAATGGAGCTAATGGTGGAAGAGGTGTGGTTAGATGAGAAGGATAGTACATTTATGAAACATCTCTCTTAGGAGAAGGAGTTCTATAGTACTCATGGACTTGGTAGTGAGGCTGAGGAGTGACATGACTAGTAGAGTCACGTGGAGAGATTGGGTGTTGCACATAGTATTTATATGGGTTAGGTTGATGCTAAGGTGATGAGTCATCATTTGGGGTGACCGCAATATCGCGTATGCGATATCGTAGTCGCGATATCGCATACACAATATCGCAGCCCAACCCGCGATATCGCATACGCGATATTGCGGTCTATCTCCTTATCTATAAATAAGAGGTAGATAGATGATTTAGAGGCAGTTAGTATTTAGTTTCAAGTTTGAATTTAGTTTTGATTTTCTTGCTCTCCCTTTTCCTCTTTGTGTATGCCCGTAGTGTGGTGAATGTAATTGTACAACATCCTTTATTTGAGTGTGACGTACTTGGACATGCACATGACTAGCAATAAAGATCAAGATTACTTCATCATTGCAGCATCCACTTTGATTAATTATTTATTTTACTTGTTATTTACCACTTTCCTAATTAATATCTCTCACCCTTAGACTCCTAGTAACGTGGAATGAGTATGACTTGACTACGAGCATTTAAGTGTGACTACTTGGTAACCCAGTAGCGTACCTAGGATCTGTGCTTGGTAATCCCAATGGTAGTCATGCACAAAGTCTAAGATGTGTACGAATAATCAAGGAATGAATGCTCGTCGCACTTAGGCTAGATTAGATTTTCTTTCCCTTTCTCTCTTAGCTTAGATAATATTACTTTCCATTACCTTCAAGAGTAGGATTAGGTTAGAACACATCATACACCTCACTTTGGACTAAACCATATGTGACAAAGCTAATACTAGTCCAGGTGGGAAGACAATGAACTACAACCTAAGGCCAAATATCTAGATACCACAACTAGTCCGTCTGTGGAGTTCAACCGGATCGCGCGTGTAATGCTCGTATTCATATGGTTGAGTGTAGGGGTATCTCACGACTCATCATTAGCGCCATTACCAGGGACAGTGCTAGTTATCTAGATTAGTTATATCATACAAGGTCGCTGTAAAGAAATTAACGATATATATTTTAGAAAGCAATATAATTATAAAAAGTCACACATAATTTCACACACAAGTTCACAACCATGCCTCTCCTACAAGACAATCTGATGATGAAGATTGGAGTACACAACCTGAAGTGGGGGTTTCTTATAAACATGAATGAAAGCGATGTCATCCCAACACATGAAAGCCTAACTTACCTAATGATGATGAACCCCCATTGGCCACTACAAGCTTAACACAGATACAAGAGGCTGTTCAAATCTCACGTAGGCATCATAAAGAGAGCTATCTACCCAGGCTCGATTTAAACAACTTTTTTAAATTTTCAAGAGGCTATGACTTAGATCTGTATCAACACTTACAAGGATTCTACGATGCCTTCATGTGGAACAACATTAATAATGGATGGAAAAAACTTAAGCTCTTTCCTATGACACTCGTTGACCAAGCAAAAGCATGGTATCGATCGTTAAAACCAAATTCAATATGACGCTGGTCAACAATGGTAGAAGTCTTTAACGAAAAATATCAAACCCATGCAAGAGTGTCAACATTGAGGAAACAAATCCAAGGATGGAAAAAACCACAACATGAACCCTTGGACATGGCCTTAAAAAGATATTTTGCACTGTTAAACAAATGTCCAAGCCATGGGTTTTCCGAGGAAAGGCTAATATACCATATCATTGATGGGCTACGTAATGAAACAAGAGATACCTTAGGAATGTATGCCCAAGGTCAACTATATGAACTATGAACCCATCAAGTCCAAGAGCTTATTAAGAAGGTAACAAAAGAAGAAGGATAAATGGCTAGATGGGAGAGTGTTGAAAAACATCAACAGGACCAAAATCTTAGCTTAACAAAGGTCCATGATCATAAAAAGGAGAAATCAACCAATCTCAAGGTGGAAACATCATCTTTGCCAACACAACAAATATTAGAAGAAGTTGAGGCAAAGATTAACAAGATGTTGGAATGGACGTATCAAAAGTGTGGAGAATTTATGAACATTATTGGAGATAGAGTTTTGACAACCCAAGAAGAAAGACAAAACGTTAGGCAATCAAAAAGAAGGGATAAGGAAAATAAGAGCTCAACTACCAATCATACATATGAATGCAACATATGCTTGTATGATCACCCCAAGGGCCAATGCCCAATATTTTTACATTTTCATGAGCATTGGAAAAATACGTTACATCCAGAGTTCATACAAAGATACTGTGTTTGATCATAGTGGCAACAATCCCAGTCATGGGGGAAACCACCCTTAGACTAGAGACACCCTTCATATCATCCGAACCCAAACACTTATCTTGGTCAACATCTTGTTTCTCCAATTGGGCCAATGTACTCTATCTCACCATAGTATCATTCTCCTCAGTACTATCAAACCATGCCTCCAACACAACCACCACCTTGTTCACCTTATACTCCTCCTAACTTTCAACATTCTCATCCTTTCCCTCCTTCCATATCACCACCAACTATTCCTAAGGTGTTTGCACCACCACAACAACCCACAAACATCACTTGTGCTACTACTGCGAACAGTAATGAGAGGCCTCCTCAACATCCAAAGCACCCCTTCTTTAAACATAACCCTAAGAAGGGAAAACATAATTTTGAGGCCACTACACCCTCCAACTTAGCACAAGTCCAACCCTGTGGTGAACCCTTATCTTCGAACCCAACACCTTATGTAACTTTAGCAGGGCCACCAACTCACACTCCAACAACCATGTGGTCTAATGAACATACGAATGGAGGGCAACATCCCAATCCTTGCATACCATCTAACAGTCCTAAATATTATAGTGGGTCAACTCATATAAATTGCCCTACTATGCTTACTATAATCAAGTGTGTGAACCCCAATGGGGTAAGTATGGCCAAGTCCCAATACTTCCAACATGCAAGGATCGTCATCTTCCATTTATTAATCCTTTCCATCCTCAACCAATTAGTTATGGGGGAGATCCCCCATTTTAATGACAAGCAGGATTAATAACCATTTTTATTTTCTTTGATTTTACAACTTTTTGTTTTTCAGTTTTTCATTTTTCAATTTCTTATCTTGTCTTTTTTGTTTCTTTTTACACTTTTGTAAGTAATCTTGTCCATGAATAAAACACTCATGTGGATTATTGGTTGAGGTGTGTTCTATGTTATTAAGTCTTGAGTAATCAATTATTTGGATAGTAAGCCCATTACACCGACTCATCCACTCTACAAATAAAAGGTTCTGTTCAAGGGTACAGTGATATTCTTGACATTCTTAAAAACATAAAATTAATTTTTTTTTCATTGTACCCTGAGTGAAGAAGGATGGACCAAGAGGAATGATTAGGATGTGACATCAAGGGGACTTGTGGATTCTCTTTGGTGACGTCTATGAGAGTTATCATGCAACGTGGTTGTACTAAGATACTTGTAAATCTAATGAAAAATGGGAGTAAGAGTAATCAAAAGGGCACTCAAAATCAAATGTTGTTCTAGGGGGTCCCACTTGAAAGACATGCACCGATGCCTAAAGGTTGATGGCTTCTTTGGATTCAATAAAAAGGAAAAAAGAAAGAAAAGAAAGAGAAAAGAGAGTGCCACAAAAGAAAAAGCACTCCTCCCTTGAACAAAATGCCAAGTGATCGTACACCTTGTTGTTATGGTACTCTCATAGTTGTTTATCATGGGATGAAACAATGTAATGTCACTAATTAGAGGAATGGACTTGGTCCTGATCTTGGAACGATGGGTTAACAACACCTTAATCATGCTTTACATGTAGGATTCATTATGCCCTCGGTCAATTACCTCATGTCTTGATCTCTACGATCCCCTCTGTACTTCGCCTCATCTCACTGTTTGTATAATTGTAGCTCATGTCATGTGTAACATAGAATTCTTACCTCATTCTGGTGATATTTACATGTGTGCATTTTGTAGAGTTAGTGTGGATTACATTTAACCCTTCTAGTGCCCATGGACACTTTAAGTGTGGTTACACAAGGGCATTATAGGTTGAAACCTACTTTGGGGAGGACCCACTTGTGTAATCTTTTGTAATCTTTACTTGTGACATAGCTCACACACACCATTTCTTACCCTCAGCATAATTTTTCATAATGTTCTTTCCCTACTATTATCCCTATGAATTTCAATGTTCCTATGTACCATTATATAGCCTTTTTCTCGCATCCGAGGTTTTATTGATAAAATCCACACCATCATCATCGCCCAAAGGATATCATCTAGGGTAATTAGCTATAACACTTAGAATAATTATGCCTAAAAATCATTTAATCCTTAGGTATACCGGGAAACTAAAAATTGGAAACCACCTAAGTCACAAGACTAATTATTACAATCTTTCAAGCAATATCACACGTGATAAAATACGATCATTAATTAAGGCAAGCATTAAGGTATAACCTAACTTTAAAAACAACCTTACTAATGCTTGATCCCATGTGATTGCAGATGGCCCTGAAACATGGACAAAAGGAAGGTCCTTCTCAAGGTGGGAGCAAACAATCTTGGAGAGGTGGAAGACAATATCTTGCTGAACAACGTACAGAACAGGAGGAACAATAATTTAGCATTTATCGAGAGAATCCTCCTACCATATAGTCTGGGCAGGCAAAAGGAGGAGCTTTTGTAACGCCTGAATAGGGACAACATCTCACGTTGTCCCAAGACTGTGTTCAGGCCATCCATGAAAAGCCCACATTCACTGCAATGATTGTGGAGTTGAACTTTGAATCATTTGTAGAGTTCGCTCCTGAGGTCATTAGGGATCACCTCAAAGGGTCTCCTTTATGGCCTATCCTCTCTAAAAGTTGTGCCTGGTACCTAGGACAGACGTACCAATTTTGGCACAATAGGGAGTAAGGCACCACTGTAAATATTTGTGGTGTGACAGTTGACTTCTCCACATAGGCCATTTCGGAGGTGTTAAACCTTCTAAATACAAGGTCCAAAGTTGCTCAGTTATCCATCCATTCAGACCTTGATGTGCGAAAAGATTGGTTAGAAAGGGCTTATGGCAGAGATAAAACATTTGGTGAGTTAACGATGGAAGAGAGGATTTACTTCAAAATTGGAACATATCACCTCTTCCTCACAAAGGGCCTAAAAAGGATATCAACATATGCATCTAGAGGATGTGTAGTGTTGATGGAAAAGGTTGACGCTAACCTGCCCCATCTATATTTAATGGAGATCCTGAGATGGTTCAAGGAATGGAAGATAGGGAAGATGGTGCTACCTTTTCCTTGTCTTATCAAAAAGCTTTGCCAACATGCTAGTATTTGGGGGTACACCAATGATGTCCTCTGAGAAGCCCAAACTACTTCATATGCTAAATTGCTAAAGTTGCCAGCTCCAAGGAAAAGCACTGGCGAAGAGCTGGGACCAGAACAAGAAGAAGAACATATGGCTAGACCAACTTTAACTCAACTTGCAGGACCCAGCCAACCTCCAAGAACTAGTCCCATCGAACAATAGGAAGTAGGGCCCAGCATAGGCTAGGATTAGCTACCACCACCGCAAGACTACAGACCATCAATGAACCATCTTAGGGCCATCGTTGAGATGATCAATGGGGGAAGCCATGATGATGCAAACCTATTTCGCATCATCAATGATGTCATTCAGCCCACAGTTTCTATGGATCTCACAAGGGACGAAACGTCTATTCACATAGGAGGAGGGGAAAGTAGATGGTCACAACAGATCTCAGGAAACACAACATCTTTCAAGGTGCAATTAGAAACTGGTGAAGGGGCCACTTTGGTGGTCATGCAACACTAGAATGCCATGGGAGCTACAGAACTGATCGCAGACCACATCAAAGAATCCTTCAACGTACCTATTATACCACCAGCGGATCTCACAGGAGCACGGGATGCTCAAACTTTAGCCAAAACCTCAATGACTCCTACAAAACATGAGGATGTGCTTAATCTATTGCTCCAAACAGGGCAAGTAATGACGTCCTTGTTTGACATCCCTTAGGACGTTACGATAATTCAGTTAGACCTCATTTCCACAAAGGTGAAACTGATCTTAACAGAGGTGAGGGCAGAGCATGCTGAGGCAGAGGTGTAGAAATTACAAGAGTAGCTCGTGGCCCTACAAGCAGCATAGCGAGACCCTCTACAATTTGTTCCTGCAGACCAGCTAGATAATTATAGAACTGAGTAACTAACCAAGCTAATAGCGGAGAATAAAAAGGTGGCTAATGAAAAAGAGAAGGCTATTTGGGATGCCTCCACATCACAGGTGCAAACTCATGCACATCTTAAGGCACTCAAGGCCTTACAAGAAGAAAACAAGGAGCTCGTTGTAGACAACCTTCGATTGACCACTATGGAAAAGCAAAAGAATGTTCTTGAGGAACACTTCCATCAATTGTGAGAACAGTTCATCTAGATCAACCGAGACATAAGTCATTTAGCCAGAGATAATTGAACCCTTTTGATGGAGGAGGTATGCGTTATTCGTCAAAAGTTAGCTATTGAGATAAGCACGTGGCAAAATGAGGCTAAATGACATGAGAAGTTGAAGGAGCACTTCCACGATCAGGTGGGGATGTATAAACAAATCCTTGAGAAGGAAATCCATATGGCCAAGGCCCAAATCAATGCTATTAATGCTCAACACATTAACTGTTAGGTCATATTGGACACATATGCCTTTGCCCCCTAAGCGGAAGTTAAGATCCGAGACCTACAGATTCAAGATTTGACAGAGTACATGGAGTTGGAAAATTTAAGGTATGCCAACCTTTCCATGTTAATAGCAGGGTGCCTGAGGATAGAACTCAAGTAGAAGGTAGCAACCACCCACATCAAATATGAAGTAGAATTTGCAGAGCGTAAGAAACTGTTGGAAAAATTGGAAGTTGCAAATTCTGAACTTGAGGTGGTGAAAGCCAGCTACCAAGGCCAAATGGGTGTTGCAATGGACTTGGCTCAATGACTAGAAAATTTTCAAGAGTACAAGAATAAAGCCAGAGCCTATGAGAAGGAATGATGGGTATTCGTGGCTTAGTATGTCAAGGCCAATCAAATGTTTCCGCAACTACCTTATCCGTGGGAAGTGCCAACTCTGTCAAATGTTGGAACATTAGCATGGACAACACAAGATCCTCAAAATGAAGAGGAGAAGCTCCAGGCCATACTTCAATGCCATGAAATCTCAAAGCCTAGAGCACAAGATAAAGGGAAGGCACCAATGGAGGAGCCACCGCCACCAGGAACTACATGAGTTTCACATTTTTGTAGTTGTAGCACATTCTTTATGTTGTTTCTTTGTTTTTTTCTCATCCCAGACTGCAGCATAATCTCATTTCTCCAGCTAATAATCCCATACATATCCACTGTGTAATCACTGTAACTCGAGGATGAGTTTTCATTCAGTCATGGGGGTATGATGAGTCATCATTTGGGGCAACCGCTGTATCACGTATGCGATATCATACCCCAAACCATGATATCATGTACACGATATCGCGGTCTATCTCCTCATCTATAAATAAGAGGTAGATAGATGAGTTAGAGGTGGTTAGTTTTTAGTTTCAAGTTTGAATTTAGTTTTCATTTTCTTGCTCTTCCTTTTCCTCTCCGTGCATGCCTGTAGTGTGGTGAATGTAATTGTATGACATTCTTTATTTGAGTGTGACGTACTTGGACATACACATGACTAGCAATAAAGATCGAGATTACTTCATCATTGCAGCATTTACTTTGATTAATTATTTATTTACTTGTTATTTACCGCTTTCCTAATTAATATCTCTCACCCTTAAACTCCTAGTAACATGGAATGAGTACAACTTGATTACGAGCATTTAAGTGTGACTACTTGGTAACCCAGTAATGTACCTAGGATCTACGCTTGGTAATCCCATTGGTAGTTGTGCACAAAGTCCAAGATGTGTACAGATAATCAAGGAACGAATGCTCATCGCACTTAGGCTAGATTAGAGTTTCTTTCCATTTCTCTCTTAGCTTAGATAATATTACTTTCCATTGCCTTCAGGAGTAGCATTAGGTTAGAAGACATCATACACCTCACTCTAGACTAAACCATATGTGACAAAGCTAATACTAGTCCATGTGGGAAGACAACGAACTATGACCTAAGGCTAACTATCTAGATGCCACAACTAGTCCACAAAGTTTGACTGGATCATGCGTGTAACGCTCGTATTTGTATGGTTGAGTGTAGGGGTATCTCGCCACTCATCATAAGGGTACTATTGACGTGGTGGTGGCATTCCCCATGATTGTGGGTGTTGCCACTATTAATACTATTCATTTGGTTGTGGTGGAGCTCCACTTGGATAATACATCAAGGGTTGGTGGAACTGTCTTGGGTTACCTTGAGGATAAGGTAACCTTCGAGGTGTTTGTCATATGTTTAATCATGGGTTTAGTGCATACACCCTAGACTCTTGCAAATGTGACACTACTGGGCAACATCCCTTAGGATGATTGTATTGGTATATCTCACATCTACTATCATTGTCTGTGTCTGAACCCACAACCTCTTTAATGATGGCAACTCTGCCCTTACCCTTGTTATGTGCATATTCAGCTTCTCTATTTTTTCTCCTTTCTTGATCACTACCTTGCTCTCTAGACTCCTCTACTATTTTGAGAATTATTTGAAATTTATTATCTAGGGAGTCCCACATTTGATCTACCTTTGCCGATATATCTTATGCAAACTTTTGAATGGGAAAATTCTTCCTATTCACCATCTCTTTAAGTGGTGACTCTTCTTCATCCTCACAAAATCTAACTTCCATCTTTCAGAGGGAAGGGTCTTTGTTGTATTCCTCTGCACTTTCTCTTTTTCTTAACTCACCTTCCTCCTTGGCAACTTCAACAATCTTTTTATTTGATGGGCTTTGAGCTTAGATAGCCTTCCTCAGGCATAAATCCCAAGGGTTCTTTGCATTTTGTACCTAAGCCCATCTATGAGATGGCGTAGTTGTTCCCTCTACAAGTAACCATGGCCAGGGCAACAATGTCATAATGCATAATATTGGCCCATGGTAACATCCAAGGGTTTGTGTCCTCCTTATTTCCATCATTGGATTTGCTTTCACAAGTTGGACACTTGGGAGTACATTTGATACTTATCGTTGAATAACCTTAACATGGTACTCCATCGACAAATGGATTTCGGTTTTAAGAACCGGTACCAACTTCCCACTTCTTTAATCAATGTTTGTGGAAATAACTTTAGTTTTTGCCACTCTTTTCCTATATTTTGCAAGGCACATGTGTCATAAAAATATTGTAGATGATTTTGAGGATCAGTGTTGTATCCCCCTTCAAATCGTGGGATATTTTTCATGTCTAATCTTTTGATCCTACTGTCCTTTTGGTGCCTTTTTGAGATCCTAATGGCCTTGGTTATATTTAGCATACTTCGGGTAGTGAGAAGGGTTCATCATGATTGTATTCTCTATGGTAGCTATGATGCCTATGTTGTTCCCTACTCTCCCTCCTTTCATGATGTGTTTCTCTAGAATGCCCTCATCCCCTTTCTTGACTATTTTGTCTATGATCTTTGTTTCACTTACCATTTTCCTCATGATCTTTCTCTTTGCAACTGTGTCCAAATCTTGAAGGAGAGGAGGAAGGAGATGATGAAGGTGGAGAGGAAGGAGGATTGGCATCATGACGGTGCTTGTCACTTTCTCTTTGGTGGTTACAGCCTTGGCCATGGTTACGATCAAGATGTCTATCATCATCATGTGTTCATGTTTCTGTTTTAGACCCTTTGTGTCTATTGGTATTAAAACCTAGGTTATGAACAATTGAGTGAAGATTATGATACACAACTCCTTGACTGAAGTCAACGAGAGGAACATCGTTATGTTGTTGAGGGCACCGAGAATGTAGTTGTTGATTATTGATCTTGGTTGTTTGGACAACAAAGAGGATGAGTATCCAATTTTTAATCATTTCCTTAATGAATTTCTCTTTACTAGTGTAGTGAATAATCAATCACGCATGGAGACAAACTGGTACAGTAGCATTCTTACCTATCTCCTCACCCAACAAACACCACAAGAGTTCAACCTTAAGAAGAAACAACAATTTCTTCATCGAGCCAAGTACTTTATGGAGATTAATGGGCAACTTTACAAAGTGTGTCCCGATGGCTTGGTTTGATGGTTTGTTCTAGATATATATCAACTACGAGTTCTCCAAAATGCTCATGAGGGTCCTTGTGGGGGTTATTACGCTGGAAGATGAATGGCCATCAAGATTCTACTTGAAAGATATTATTGGTGATGAGTGGCGAGGTACCCCTACACTCAACCATACGAAACAAGCATAGCATGCGTAATTCGGTCGAACTCCGCAGACCAAATGCCTAAACGCCACAAGGAACACTTGGGGTTAATCATTTGTTGTCTTCCCAGGCTTGCTTGTATGTGTCACGGTGTATGGTTAAACAAGTCTGAGGTATATGATTTTTTTGGTATTTTCAAGTTTATCTCCTATGCTAAACGGTGAAGGGTTGAGAAACTAAAACTAACTCTAACTATAGTACTAAGTCTTAGCGTCAGCATCCGTTCCCACTTACCGTACACACCTTGAACTGTGCAACTGTGGCTACCAAACGCTAATTGTTACTGGGATCACCACAAGTAACGTACGTGCTTGAAGCGGTTGTACTGAGGCACTTAACTAACCTAAGTGTAACAAGCAGCCGATTCCTTGACTAGCCATACACATCTGTGGATGCTTGTAATCAAGTCGTACTTTCCCCACGTTCTAGGAGGAAAGGGTAAGAGAATCTACTCGCGATGAGTAGCTGATTCCTTGGCTAGCTGTACACGTTTGTCAACACTCGTAACCAAGTCATACTCATGCCGTATTACTAGGAAAGTAGTAAATAACATTAATTAAACCTATCCATGCACTGCAAGGTTTATCCACAAAGCTCATCTTTATTGCCGTACACAACTTGCGTTCAGGTACAAAGCTGCTCGAATAAAGAACCGTTCACTTGGGGACTCCTACTACGGGCACATGGAAAATATTCTATCTCTGGGGTGATCAATAAGCTAGAGCTTCGGTACTTTATGTCTATGATCTTGAATGAGGGGAGTGCCGCCTCTTATTTATAGATATGGCGGTGGACCGCAATATCGCGTACGCGATATTGCAGGGATGGACACGATATCGCGGCGGACACGATATCGCGTATGCGATATCGCAGGCTGTGCAATTCGCGTCTCATCAATTGGCCTACATTATTTCAGGATGCCCATCATTTCGTCCAATCTTGTGAATGCTGTCAACATGATGGGGGATTGACTGCTAGAATGGAGGGTCTGCAACAATGGATTTAATCGTTACAACCCTTCGACATTTGGGGAATTGATTTTATGGGGCCGATTACACCAATGTCCAATGGAAAAGCTTATATTATTGTTTTCATTGATTACCTAACAAAATTGGCTAAAGTAGCTGCTATTAAAGATTGTACATCATTTACAGCTACACGATTTGTTCAAGAACAAATCATAAACAGGTTTGGTGTGCTACGTGGACTTATTTCAGATAATGGTACATACTTCACAGGTGCAACTTTTCAGAAATTAATGCAGTGCATAAGGGTTAAGCATAAATTGACTACACCATAGCACCTACAAGTGAACAGTCAAGTAGAAGTCACCAACAGGGAGATTACGAAGATATTGACAAGAAACATTAGCAAGTTTAGGCGAGACTGGAGTACTAAAATGAACAATGCTCTTTGGGCATACCACTCCACATGGAAACTCCCTACAAGCTACTCTCCCTATGAGTTAGTGTACTGTAAATTACCAACGCTTCCCATTCAAACTAAGCTTCATACACTATCCATGACATGTGGCCTCAACCTTGACCTTGATCTAGCATAGAAACAATGGTTAGTAACCCTTAACTTGTTAGATGAAAAATGATTAGTTGCCCTGTCATCTAACGAATTACACAAGGCCTTCAGTAAACAATGTCATGACCTAAGAATTAGGAAAGTTAAATATCAGCTAGAAGATAAGGTTCTCTACTAGAATCCCACACATGTACCACAATGTACTAAATTTCAAACATTGTGGGAAGGACCTTATATTATTTATGCAACTTTTCCTTTAGGGGCCATGACAATATACAAACCTGAGAGCCCAAATAAGAAAATTTTGATCAACATGCAACAAAACAAACCTTTCCAAGAGCTTAGGACAGCTAGTACACATGCTACCTTTCTTGATGGACAACCCTACTCACTATTTCAAATCTCCTCTTTCCAACTTAGTCGTGGGGGAGATGGCCACCTATGCTAATCATTCTAGGCCCTTAGTTCTTTTTGAATTTTTGTTTTACACATTCTTTCAAATTTTCTTATTTTTGTTTTATATCATCGTTCATGTTTTTACTATTTCTTTGTTTGCTTGATTTACTTTTATTCATCATCTAATAAGTGCTCATGCTGGTGGATTGAATCATATCATATTAATTGCTAATGTTTGTTTTTTACTTTTGAATTATGATGCTGATATTAAGGTATGGTTCTTTTAGTAAAACAAGCAATGAGTCCACGTTGTCCACTCATCCATACAACTGTATGGTCTCCTTTGGCTTGGAATTGTACAGTCCCCTTTTTCTAAGTAAACATGTTAATGAATTGGTGGCTGGGTATTTTTCAAACCAAGGAAAGACTGAAACGATGAAAAGGGTGTGACTTCAAGGGAATTTGATGCATTGGTGCTAGCCATTCTCTTGGGTGCTTAGATGCTTTTTCTTGGGTTTTTCACCATTCTAACATTGTTTAAATATCAGGAAGCTGAGTGAATAAAAATAAGTCTTTGCATGATGTGGTTCTCATGCATAAACATCAAAAAAAAAAGAAAAAAGAAAAAAAAGGTGAAAATTCAAAGCACACCCGTTAGACATAATAAAGAAATATGGGCTACAAGCGCTGGTTATGGCACTGGAAAGACATGTTACCCATGCCTGAAGGTTCCCTCTAACTAAGGCCCTTTCTCACTTCCTACTTCTCCATCTCACTCTCCTAAGGATGGTGGTCACTCTTTGTGGAAGCATTCTTGTTGCCTCGAGAGGATGGATTGGCCAAGTGTATTGATGTGAGGTCACTAAATGTGGTTGGTTTGAGTCTAGATTTGAGATGAGTTCTACTCAGTTATCTTAACCATGAAATACACAAGGGGCTTTACACAACCTTGTTCTTGGGATTCCATTCCATTCTCTCCTCTCCATCTTTCTTCCCATTTTTCACCTCATTGCTGGTTTTATCATTAGTCCGTTGTGGGTTGATGCATTGTTTTTCTTTGGTGAATTCTTGTGGATAAGTTTTTAACTCTTGCTTCCAAATGACATTCCTAGAGCCTACAGACTCTTTGGTTTGTGGGTTTGTCAGGGCATAAAGGGCATGAGCCTGCTTTGGGGAGGATCCACTAGCATTTTTTTTTGTGCAATTATCAACTTCTTTTCCTTAAACATTTGCTATAATTAATCATTTCTTGTTTCATCCCCATCCATGACATCCATTTTATTGGTGTTGTCGTTGATATTTTTCATTTTTCTTGTTCCTCATCTTTTTCCATCTTATAGCTATTAGAGGTTCGCTCTTAGTCGTGGGGGCCCTCGCACAAATTTTTCAATTTTTTTAATTTTACTAATTACCTAACTCCTACACCTTGGGTAGTTGCCAGTGATAAATCTCTGAACCAGTTTCTACCATAACCACAACTCAGCCAATGCGCTTCATATCAAGGTAAGGTATCAACTACATTTTGGATTATCTATCCTTGCTCATTTGTGACTGTGTTGTGTGTGCAGATGGAAATCATACAAACAATGGACTGGGCTTGGAGGAAGCACTCAGGATGGACCAAAACTAGAGCATTTACGAAAGAAGCAAGTTTGGTGGCATGGCTATGGATAAACAATGGAAGACACAATCTCGGCATTGGCAGAAACATGCTCCATCTTCTTTCTCTCTCTCTTTTTCTCTTCAAGCTGTCAAATAGAGGCTTGGATGTTATTTATGTACGAGTGTTCACCACAATGGTCATGAACACTAATGTTGTAATATGCTTATTGATCTGTTCACTAAGCACATTGAGTGTGTCATCCCATTCCACAATCAGTTGTCAATTAGTCAATAATTCTATACCTTCCCAATATTTTGTAAGGAACTTGAGGACTAGTTTTTATTCAATCATGGGGGTATGATGAGAGTAGTTATTCTAATTATTAGAGCAGTTACTCTAATAATTAGAGTAGTTGCTCCTAGGCCTATAAATACAGTGCCCAGGCACACAATTGGAGGAAGTCTTTTAGTAGTCAAGTAGCAAAACTCTTGTACTCTATTTGAAAGTTAGAGTATTTTTCAAGTGCCTACAACAAGAGGTCTAAGTGTGGACAGATCTTTATTTGAGCATTGTGTACCTAAGCACACCTTGTGTACGGCAATAAAGACGAGCTCTTTGATTCATCCTTGTAGCACTTGAGATTTGTTTTCTTACGCATTTATTTTATTTTATTTTCTTATGCATTTATTTTATTTTATGCACTTTACATTTATGTTATTANTAAATTAGTCACTTAGTTACCTCTCTCCTTCCCTACTAGCACAAGACATAAAAACATAAAAGCTATAAAAATGATATGCCTCAAGCTTACTTAACCATACAATTGTGACATATAGGTAAGCTTGGAAAAACAATGATCAACCAACCTGTCCTTGTTCCACAAGGGTCCATAAGCACTTAGTCCTTGGAATTCGATCGGATCGTGCATGAGACGCTCATATTCGTATGGTTGAGCGTAGGGGTACCTCACTGCTCATCACTCCCTATCTTTTTAGTATTGTTGTAGACTTACTTTTACATACTCTTCATTATGATATATAAAGGAATATCATTAAGAAAATTTCAATTGATGATCACGCTATGTAATTACTTAACATGCACTTTGTAGATTTTTCTTATTTAATGATAAAAAATTTTCTACAACATATCAATACTCTTTTAGTTAGAATAGAGGATTACTAAATGTTATCTAACTCTTGGATCAATTAGCAAAAATACATTGTTTATTGTAATAGTAATATTGATGAGTGGGTTACTCTGAGGCCTTAGAAAATCTTGAATAAAGATTTTATTTTCAAAATTTTAGAAATATCTTTTACTTTTAAGCATAATCTTACTTTTTTTGTGGAATTATGTGGTTGATAAAAATTTAAAAAAGCTTGATAAATGGAAAGAATAAAGCTCACTATTGCTGGCAAAGTTTTAGTTATTAAGCAAATGCTTCAATCAACTCATGTTTATTGCTTCAGTTATTAGGCCCCTTTGAAAACTTCTTATGATAAAATTGATTGTATTGTTAATTGATTTCTTTGGTTTGAAGCAACATAGAATAGGTTTCTCTATAGTTTCTTAGAATATTTTCATTAGTAGTAAGAAAGATGGAGGACTTGGGCTTATTAATTATTATAGCCAAGGTATTTCTTATTGACCTTTTGATATGCGAAAAGCTTGAAAAATGGAGAATTTGTTAGTGTGTTTGTAAGAACTTGTAGGTCTAAGGAAGGTGAATATAACATATTAAGCAGACCGAGATAGGAGCAAGAATTAACAAACTAGAATGCTAAAGTCCAATAAGAAGATGTAAGAGTTTGAAAAAAATCATAAGGATATCATCCTAGATCCTAGAGAAGACATTATGAAGACTAATAAGACGTCTCACATTGCAGCAAGACATCTCTACTAAGAAACTCTAGACTCAAGCAATATATCTTTACAACATAGGAAACATCTCAAGTAAAGACAAGACATCTTGCCAAAAGTTAAGATGTCTTAGGTTTAGATAACATGTCTCACCTACAATAAGGTAACTACAATAAAATGTCTTAGGCTTGTAAAAGATGTCTTGACTAGCCGTTGTGCAGATTTCAATAGATAGATGGAGCGAACAAGGATATAAAAGAAAGACATCCTAAATGGGAAAATACAAGCACTGTACAAGCAAATAAGTAATCACTGTATACATTCTTTGAGGAATATTGTACTTCATTTTTCTTAATGATTTGTTGTTATCATGAGCTTAAAGCAAGAAATCATAAGCTTAGTTAATTTTCTTCCTTGATCATTTTTATTTCTTATTATAAGCCTTGAGGGGCTAGATGTGCTTCTTAAGGGAAGACATTTTTTGAGGTTGTTGGAACCTTGAGGGATTAGGTGTGTTTTTGAGTGAAAACACCCCTAGCAAAGCTCAAAATTTTGTAAAGGTTGTGGTGCTCTTGAAACCATATTTTGAAGAATAGAGTTTAGAGGTGTGTAAGGATTCTACCCTTTGAATGTGGACATATCCAGGTTGGGAAACCATGTACATCTGTTGTGCAAGAATTGGGTCTTATTAGCTAGAACTTATTCAACCCCCTTTCTAAGTTATTGATCTTCATTTCTCTTACTTCAAAATGTATTGCAAAGTACATTAATGGAAATGATATTTAGATGCTCATTTTAAGAAACCTAAGAATGATAATATTTGGTCTTCTAATTACTTTCTTCACTATCTTTCTTTTCCTTAGGCCATTTCTATTTCTGGTTCTTTAATTCTTAAATAAATTTGAAAGACATGGTGCAGGCTTAGTAAATATTGGAATTACAATCATATTATAGTTTCAAAAGATATGTTTAAGAAAATTAAACCATAGTAGGTTCCATTTAATAAAAGAGGTTGGGCTAGTAATGCATCTAGATTATGTACCGCTTTGAGCAAATTTGGTATCATTGGAGTCTTTTCTCTCTAGTTTGAATAGAAAGAGGAAAAAGAGTTTTGAAAATTAATTTGCTAATCCTGAGAATTTATTTAAAGTTGACAACAAGTTTGTGTTTGGCTTTTCCAAATATTTTTTTGGAAGGATGGCAGATCTATTTCTTATTTTAATTCAGAAATTGCATACAAGATTATTACAAAAAATAACTTTATTCATAACAAATTCAATAAGACTTCGAAAATGCAATTATCATCATACTTTTAAAGAGAAAAATCAGAGACATTTGGAGAGCTCCTACATTTCCTAAAATTCGTATTTTTTTGGGTGTCCTATTCATCAAGGTCTTCCTATCGACATTTGTCTTAAACATGAGAAATGTTTCTCCTTCAGGTCATTTTTTAGAGTAGTGAAGATTTATTTTTTCATGTTTTTTGTTGAGTGTCTTGTTGCTCAACATGCTTAGAAACAAACATCCAAAATTTGTAACAACTTTCAACCAAGTATCAATGAAGTCATTATTGGTGATCAACTTACTTTGTTTACTTTCTTTATTTGCATTTGGAATTGTCTTTGATACTTGTTCTCTACTCGATTTGGAAGCTTCAATGGGGAGTTATTTTTTGGTAGAAAAAGCATAACTATGACCTTTGTCTAAGAGTCAAATAATCTTAAAGATTTTGGTTTTTAGCTACAACTTTAGGCAAAAAAATTTCTCACTGAAAGCTGAACAATTAATTTGTTTACTACAATATTAATTTCTTTTTGTTTTGGAGGTTCAAGGATAGAAAGGTTTAGGCTTTTGTTGTTATTTGTTTTATTTTTTATTGATGTATTCTTTTATCTTTAAATACAATTTTATCAGTCTCTTTACAAAAAACTTTGTAGTAAGAGGTGAAAACTTAGAAGGGTGCTTCTAAATAAGGGGAAGACTTGTGCTTCTAACTAAGGGCAAGGTTCAACTATTTTTCTACCCAGGGAAAAGATTTTTCAAAAATAATTATAATGAAAACTTGAAAAAAAAAACATCTCAAAACTATTAAGCTTTTTTTTTTTTTTCAATTTTTGTTTTCAATGATATGTTATTCAAACTTTTTTGATCCGACACAGTCCACCCCCACCACCTTTGGCACCTCAAAAATCTCATAAAGTTTGACATTACACTGATGCACATTCCTTTGCTCATCTACTAATGCCTTCTTGCGCTCATTTATGCACATTCCTTTGCTCCGCCATTTTCCTCAGTCGTCTGCACAGACACGATTTATCATGAACGTGGACAACCTCCAGCTGCACACGACTGACGCTGTGATGCCTACGCAGAGGCGGCCTTTCAAAATAATATCACAGTCTGGTTTCTCGCTCCACTGCCTCTCTTCGTTGTGAAATGCTTCTTAACATGTTCATAAGTTCCTACAGCAATGGATAACATGTCTTCAAGCGTTCCTTTCATTTTGACAATCAATCCTCAACTGCTGCAGCATCCATTCCTCAGAGGTAACAACAACAGCAATGGATGCCATGTCTTCAAGCGTTGCTCCCATTTTAACAATCAATCCTCAGCTGCTGCTGCTGCCATTCCTCAGACGCCTCTTTTCTTCAACAAAACGTTCGTTGAAATCCATTACTCTGGCAAAGAGATTTCCAGAGCCGTCGTGTCTTAGCAACGGCGGCCGTCTCCGTTTCCCCTTAGTGTCATTTTCGGGCAAGGTCTTGGCACGAGAACGTCGTACTGTTTCGCAAAATGCTTCCGGAATTTGGTTTGGATTACTTAGATGAATGCAAACCTTTGCATTCTCAACCTCCGAAGCAAAATCTGCAACCGGTCATTCAAAACGTGTTGAAGCTGCTGAAGAAGAAAGCGCTGAGTGTAGCAATAGCTCTGGGGCTCTCAGCGCGTTTTCCGTTAAAGGAAATGCGTTAGCGCTGCCGCCTGCTGTTGCTATGGTGGCAGCGACTGAGAGTAAGATGAGAAACAGTACGAAGGAAGGGCAAGCAGCGGAGGAGTTGAAGAAGAAAGCTAAGGATTTGATGTCTCTGAGTTCGTTAAAGAGTAAAGAGGCGAAGCTCATTGCAGAAGCGCAGAAGGCCGTGGATTCTTACCATGCGGCAGAGGCGGAGCTGGAGAAGATGCCGGTGGAGGACGCCCGAAGGAGGCCGAGATGCTTTCCATGGAGACCGAGGCACTTCGCCTTGGCCTCGAACACGAGGCTTCCGTCCTTTCCACAGCTCAAGAGGAGGAGCAAAACGTCTCCGCGATTCCTCAGCAAATGTAGTGTTATCTTTAACATAACGCGTAATGTAGGAGGATGATTCTGCACATTGGTGTCTTGGCAGGGCATCGTGTATTCTATGCCTAATTACTGTTCTTCATCACGTAAGCCGTCAGGTTATATGCTTCTCAAAAGGTGTATTTTCACTGTTTGTTTGTATTTCATAGCATAATGTTTATGTTTTCGTTTAATTTGGAATTGCCTCTAATTATTCGAGGAAAAGAGTATTCAAATTAAACAATTTCTCATGGTGATTGCGGTAAGAAAAAGAAGCCTCATAATGAGGGAGTATTTGTGAGAAATGTAGAGGGCTCTGGACACTTAGGTTAGGCCAGTGAGAAGTTTAAAGAAATAAAAAGTGATACGTTTGAAAGATTATTCAACCAAACAAGTTTTTAATTTTTCCTGCTGTTGCATTTCATTGAAGCAAGCCAGAGGTAGATTCCATAAATGTAGTGATGGGTGTCTTTTTAAGATTCAGTTATGCGAACTGATAAAGTACACTGCAGCTGCAATCACAAGCTAAAAAATTATCCAGTTGAGGAACTGAGTAAATTTTGTGGCATAAAATAAATTCACTGTCATCATCAGGCCTTCTTCATCTCTGAATTATGGGGTTAAGTTTTAATAATAAAAAAATAGCTAAAGTTATCTTTTGGCCTGCTCCAAAGGTAAAACAGGGCCATTGAAGTATAAAAAATATTAGTTAAGTATGTAAGAAGGTGGCTTTAGAAAGTCATTATACACCATTGGACACACAGGAAATTATCCTCATTAATTTGTCAAATATGAAATTTTTTGGTGCGTGGTTTCTACTTGGACATGGTTTAGTCGATCCTAAGAGATGGGGAGCCCCTTCCAATGGATGCACTCCGCACGACAGGAAAATAGCCTCATTAATTTGTCAAATATGAAATTTTTTGGTGCATGGTTTCTACTTTTCTGTTTTTCTGATGCTTAGTTTTTTTGTTCAATCTGTCAGATGGTGATATAATATAAAATTGGAAATCACTACCATTGTTGCATATTACAGTTAAAATGAAAGTTGTTTGCTTTTTAAGTGTTTGACATTTAGCTGTCTATAATTGCTTCTTCAACCTCATCCTTGCAATAATGTGGTAAACGTTTTGATTTTTGAAAAATCCTTATCAGAAGGAATAAGAAAACTTTACCGGGGGCTTTTGTGATATACAGTGCATATGCCTTTTACCAAATAGAAGAGAAAATAAAAAGGATGTGAAAATTGATCATAATGAACTTATTGTTTTTATATGAACCAATGCTTCAAAACAAGCAATGTTTTATATTTCGGTAAAGGTTCATAAATTTTTTTGAGAGTGATTCAATAATTAGGAATATGCCTGGAACAACATCTCCAGGTTGGCATACATGGGGTGCTAGTACCAGGCTTTGAACCTAGTACCTTTGAATGCAATGCAGTGTGAGTTAACCACATGTCCTATGCTGGGGAACATTCAGAAAATTAATGGTCTTATTCCTTATAAATTTTCAGTGGAAATGAGAGTTCGTTTTTCTAACTAAAACAACTGCTAGTATATTTTCTTGCCATGATGAGACTGCTTTCAGAGACATATTAGGCCAAAATGAATGAATGTTCTTTCTGAACAAGTTTTCTTTAATGCTATTTTTTGAAATCTCTTAGGTTGACCTTATATGTCTGAAAACCATGCCTATAGTTTTGTCTTTTTGGCTGTTTGATATGGAATTTGTGGCTTAAATATGTATTTTCATTAAGGATATAAAGATTGACCTTCCATGTTTCAAATTATTTAACCAAGCACTTCATAATTTTTATGCCACCAGGTATTCTATTCTATTGATCTAATCTGTGGCCTTTCATTAATCTTGGATCATGAACCATTGGTTTTGATAACATGATTGCATGTATATGCTCTTATACATTGATAAAATCAAGCAAACATTTTATTTAATTAAAATTTGTTTAAAAGTATAAAATAAAATATAAATGCTTTAGGATGCATGAAAAAATATTGTAGATTGAGACTCCTACTCTCTAGGTAGAAGGGTGACTTTCTTTTTTCTTTATCAACCATGATGGCATTAGAATTTAGATTCTCCTAATCTTTCTATTTTTTACCCGTGTATATCCCAGGTAAGGAGTAAAATCATGATCTCAAAATTGGGTGTGCTTACCTAGAAGCACATAAACAACTCATCTCCAACACAAATTACTTTTGGTCTGTTAATTCAACAGTCGCCTACTGTAGTGATACAGTTGTTGCTATTTGGTGTTATTATTTACTTTCAATCATTAAAATTGTTGTTATCAAATATCATTTTTTGTAATCATTAGTTTCTTATGTTTTATTTTTGTGGGTATGTAGATTAAACATGTGTGGGGTTTTTTTTCATTAATTTAGATTGAGAAAAGACCAATGTGTTATTTATTGTGAAAACTAACACATAGCAAGTGTATGCTCTGACAGTGGTGACATACAAAATTTGAAAGATCTGGCTACAGCAATGATGCAGAGGGAATTGGAATACAAAGCAGAAAAGGGTTGGGAAAGATATCTTTTACCTATTCCTATAAGGGAACAAAATCCTGAAGTTTTTATAGAGGAGACCAAGTCTTCATTTTCAGATCAACTAAGAAAAGATTCTTAATATTCAAAAGAAATGCAAAAGAAGTTGGATGACATAATATGTGAGCAGTTCAAAAATTATGGAGAAGAAAAAATTGTGCATGTAAAAAGATCAGCATATGAGATATTTGAGGGCTTGGCCCCCTTGGATGCAAAATGGCTTTTTGGCAATAAGAAAATTCTTGTTCCTGGAGCTACAAGTTTTAATATGGCCGAAGGATGGAAACAATGGCAAGAAGAAGCAAAAGTAAGATGTTGAATTGGGTAAAAAATATGTATCAAAAAGACAGGTGAGTCAAATATGAGATCAGAATGATATTATGCAATCTTTTTCTATATTATATTGAAGTTATAGATGTGTTATTGATACAAAAGTAAATTTAAAATATCAAATGGGACATAGCCTTAAAAAACTATCATAAAAAGGGACTTTACGCATCAAAGTATAGAAAGATTTGTCTTAACTCCACCGTTTCTGGCCATGAGGAATATTTGTGATTTTATATCATTCAAATCCTGCTTTGAAAAGGTTCAAATCAATGGGTTTGCTTTGAACATGAGTTTGCTACAGTTTCAAATAGGTATATCATTGTTACCTTCATTTGTTTTAGAAGATCTAATTGTTCTTAATGAATGGGACCTTACCAGAGTTTGTTTTTAAATTAGGTATGGAATAAACTAGATCTTACCAGAGTTTTTTTTTATGAATTTATTTGAAGAAAAATCCAGAGAATAAATTAGATTTGATAAAAAAGTGGACATATGTCCTTTATAAATCCAAATGAAGGCAGACTACCAACATTCTAGAGGGATGTGTGGAATAAGCCTATGCTGTAGATGGAAAACTAAACTAGTGTGCTGGTGGGGATCATGCTTTTTCAACTTCAATCAAAGAAACAGAGAAATAGTAACTGAGCGGCCCTGTGCCAGTCCTTTTAAAAAGACAAAATTTACATCTTTCAACTTGGCATGTGTCCTGCCTTGAATCCAAGACTACCCCAAAACGTTGTATCTAATTGCAAAACCTATGGGAGAGAGTATTTGGAGCATACACTTTTTCATAAGAGAAACTCTAGACATCAGGGCTCACCATTTCTCTTGCAAGTAATAGGTCCATGATATTTGCAATAACATTCATAAAACTTATTTATGGATGAGTGCATCCCTGTACTAGAAGCTAAATTTCTCACAACATTTGAGACATTCAAATAGATTTGATACATTGAAATGGATTGAAACATGGATGAAATATGAAATTGGATATGAAATGGATGATAACATGATGATATGCTTTGAGACATTGAAATCAACTGAAATAGGTAATTCAAATTTAAATAGCAACAACATCAACCAACTGAGAGAAATACAACAACAAACAAGTTAAGGAAAAACACACAAATTGTCTCTTCAGGAGGTACCAACATAGCACTCTTTACTCAACTCCACATAGAAGAGCTCCTCGTCTTGCATCTTGAGGAGGTGCTTCATGAGCACTCTTTACTCTACTATACACCCAATGGAGGAGTTCCTTAGATTTTCTCAATATTCATAAGTTGCAACTATGACATCAAACACATGCAAATGGATAAAGATGAGCTATTCAATAACAAAAATGAAAGTTTGGAGGTGGAGGTGTTTAAGAGCACACTGCACCTCTTGAAGAGTTTTTATTTCTATACTTTTAGCTGAAGATGCCCACTCTTCCTTCTCTCTTATTTTCTCTCTTCTCAAATACATAACCACACACCTCCTTATATAGCTTTTGGAGGATGGTCAACTGAACCTTGGTTAGGGTAGGTGACCTAGGTTCAGTCTTGGTTAGCTTAGGGTTACATGAGGGTAAGTGACCCATGTGATCTCACCAACCCACCAATTTGAGCTCATGGGTATGCAGATAAGTTCCTAAGCATAGAGATAAACAAGGTACATGACTTTTAGCATGGTACAAAAAGAGGTATATTAAGATCCTCTATCAATTTTAGAAGTTTTTTTTTCTTTGGCATCTAAATCTTCATCTCGGGTACTTGCATCTTCAAGTTCTTGAGGCTTGTAAAGAACATTTAACACATAAACACCCTAGATAATTTTTGACAATCCTTTCTTTAGGGTATGATGTGTGGAATGGTCTACATATTTGTTAATCTTTTTCATTGGATGCTTCTTCAATTTTGATGTTCTAGGCTTGAGGCTTAAAGTTTGAATTCTTTGTTATTTTTAAGTGCTTGTCTCATCACATGACTTCTTCAATGTGATTGAGGCTCCACTTAACTCCTTCACTTTTCTTTTAATTTAGGTGAATTGGCTCTTGGACCTTAGCCATTTTGGGTCATATGCTAGTTGGGCTACAACATGACCTCTTTGGGTCAATACACAATGCCTCTATGGGCTACAACATACAAGGCTTCTTTAGGCCATTACAACTTGCCAACTTGGGTTAGAGGAAAAAAAGGGGAAAATGAGATCTCTTGAAACACAATTTGAGGACTCAACTAAGGAAATAGAGTCAATACATTTATGTCATTATGGATTACATCAACAAAAGCTCAAAGACAACATTTTTAGCCTCATTTTGCTTATAACATAATTTTGTCCCTTATTAGATGATGTTTCTCCTTCACTTATCTCCTCTTAGGCTAGATGCTTTTTTTAAAAAAAATTAATTTTGGTGTCTCTGATTTTGTTGGGCACTTTTGGGCAAGAGCCTCTATTGTGGACCTTGATATAGGGTTGTGGCCACGCATGAGACTTAGAAGCCTCTTTTAACCTCTATGGGTCATTTGGCCTTCTTCTTTTTGTTAAGGCTTTACAGTTTTTTGAAATTTATGGCACCATAGACATTATACTAGGCTTACAATAACAAGAAGAGAGGGAGAGAGGAGGAGAGAAACAATGTGTGGCCCTTTCAACAAACTATCTAAACCAAACTAATTAATTTTCAGCAATGGCTCACTTAAACAAGCAAAACATATATGGCCCTCCTTTAATTTAATAATGTCTGCTTCCATGTGGATTGACATGGTTTTCCATCTTTGATCAACTTTCACATGACTTGGGCTTTCTTGAATTAATTCAACCAAAAAAAAATTCCACCTACCATTATGACTTTCAAAGTTTTAAGTTTCTTTAAAAGATAATGTAGCTACCAACAACAACAACATGGAATGCTTTTTTTTTTTAATTATACTTGTCATCCTGACTTTGCTACCATCTTTTTTTGATGAATTTTTGTGGTTGCAACAACTTTTTCAAATGGTCTATGTAACAATTTTCAAAGCTAGCGACTAGCAATGCTAGTCCCACTTGCTACTACGTGTTGTAACACTCATGGCAACGACAAATTAAGCTTGCATGCATCTAATCTTGCCTCATATGTCGTTTGACATGAACTTCTTCAAGTGTCCCAGAGTTGTGATGGAGTCTAAGTTGATGGAGTTCATGTGGGGGCTAGTGGCCAGCTGTTGTTGAAACCTAGATACTTTACATAGGGTGACCTCCCAAGCAAAGGTAGAGAGACACTTGTGGAGCTTGGCTTGTCGATGCAAGGCCACATTTTGCAATGCTTGTAGGGCCTCTACGTTTGAAATGGTGTTAATCCCATGTTTGAACCCATCACCGGATGACCTCCGTCATCTCAATCTTGATGCACTAGATTCTATTCATGAAGGGCCACTCTATGGCTGCCAACCCCTACACAAACGTCGTCAGCTCAAACTCCATCACAATCGTGGGAACCTTGAAGAAGGTCATGTCAAACGACATATGGGGAAAGATTGGATGCACTTAGTTGTTATGTGTGGTTGGCATGAGTATTGCAGCACGTAGTTGTAGGTGGTAGTAGCATTGTTAGTTTCCAACTTTGAAAAGGTTATGTAAATCATGTGAAAAAGTTGTTGTAGACCATAAACATTTGTAAGAAAAAGATGATAGGTATAAATTTTTTTTAAAGAAACTTAAAACTTTCAAAGCCAAGGTGGTAGGTAGCATTTTTTATATTTTAGTTGAATTAATTCAATAAAGGGTATGTCATGTGAAAGTTGATAAAAAATGGCAGCCATGTTAATCCACATGGTAGCAAATATTATTAAATTAAAGGAAGGTGATATATGTTTTGTTGAATGTTTAAGTAAGGCATTATCGAAAATGAATTATTTTGTTTGAGGTAGTTTGTTAGAAGGGCATTTTATGTTGAAAGTAAAAATAAGTTTAAAGGGTTTTGTATGTTTGGTGACCTTTATTTTTATTCTTGTTGTAAGCGACTAATGATGGTAGATGTGTTGGCACTCTCATTGCCCTATGTATTAGTTCTCAAATTTGTGTTTCTAGAGGACATTTCTCTCTCTCTTAATCTCACACTCTCTTCTTATTATTGTAAACTACATTTATGGCCCATGGTGGCATAAATTTCAAAAGATTGTAAGGCTTTAAAAAAAGAGAGAGAGAGAAAGGAAAAGGCCAAGAGACCCATAGAGGTTATTGTGGCCATAACCATATATTAAGGTCCACAATGGAGGCTCTTGAAAGCTGAAAAGTTCCCAATATAATTAGAGGCATCAAAATTTAAAAAACATTTAGGCTAAGAGAAGATATGTGAAAGAGAAACATCATTCAAAGGAGGGGCAAAATTATGTTATAGGAAAAATGAGACTAAAAATGTTATTGTCTTAGAGCTTTTGTTGATGTAAGTTGTAATGGCAAAAATGTATTGGCTCCTTTATTTCCTTGGTTGAGTCCTCAAATTGTGTTTCAATAGGTCTCATTTCCCCTTTCTTTCCTCTAGCCGAAATTGGCAAGTTGTAATGGCCCAAAGAGACCTTGTACATTGGAGCCCATAGAGACATTTTGTATTGTTTCAAAAATGTCATGTTGTAGCCCAAGTGGCATATGGTCCAAAATGGCCAAGGTCCAAGAGACCAATGTGGCTTATAGATAGCCACCTAAATTAAAAGAAAAGGAGAAGGAGTTAAGTGGAGCCTCAATCACATTGAAGAAGTCATGTGATGAGATAGGTGTTTGAAAATCACAAAGAATTCAGGCCTCAAGCCTCAAAACATCAAAATTGAAGAAGCCTCTAGTGAAGAAGATTAAGAAATATAAAGACCATTCCACACATTACATCCTAAAGGAGGGATTGTTAGAAATTGTCTAGGGTGTTTATGTTCTCTGCAACCATTAAGAGATTGAATACAAAAACTCTATATATACTGCCAGACACTTTGTAATTTTATTTTATTTTTTGTCATTTGCTCATAACACACGGAGAGTTTTTGCAATTTTTCAAAGCCCAAAACCTTTCAGAACCCATAACTTCCCAACCGTTTGTCCAAATCACTTCATTTTTTGACCTTGCACTTACCAAAGGTAAGATCTTTATCGTGGGGGCCACAAACCTTAAGGTTTCCAATGAAAATTTTTGAAAATTTTTCAATCTTCCCCAAAGGGTTAATAACCTTAATAACATATAAACATCAATTTTCTCGAGAGTTAACCCTTCCAACAACCTCTGAGGTGATTTATTAATAATAACACATGAATAAAATGATAATTGGAGTAATTAAATTAGCCATAATCACAACTTAGACAAGTGTAACCATCCTTAAGAGACAAAGGTATCCCAATTGCTTTAAGGTTACACAATGATTGCTAACCCATGGTTTCACTATGATTATAGATGGCACCAAAGCAAAAGTGCCCGTAGGAAGGAGAACCTTTTCAACCACACAAGAAGTGGCTTAGAGTTGGAAGAGGCTAACAAGAACAAGTCCAAGAACTGCTGAAGGTAACCCATGTGACAAGACCTCTTCATGAGGAGCCCAAAGTGGAATTTGTATGATAGATTCCAAAAGAAAAAGTGCCTACTGAACAATCACTATGAGGAGAAGTGCATGGATCCATGCCAAGGCTTAAGGTCGCTTTGACTCAAGCTTGCCTAGGCATCATCAAGTCTTGAGAGAGCCAACAATCAGTTCTTTAAGAGATCAACTTTGGGTCATTCCTTAAGAAAGCTCTAGTAGATGTCAAGACTTAACTACAAACCTCTCCCATGTGGCTAATAATCACACCCAATGGAGAATGGTACATGGGAGAGACATATCTCTTTTGGAGTAATAAAATTTCAAGGTTCGTTGTAAAAATGAAGGACATTCAAGTGTCCTACTCAACAAAAGCAACCACACAGCCACTTGGATTGCCTAACATTAGGACACAGCTAGCAGAATTGCCCATGAAGGGTGACCTTGAGGCCAAGAAGGAGTGGACCCAGTGATGCTATGGGGTTGATCGTAAAGAGTACAGCGCACTCACACTGGTGGAGCGAATTTACTTCAAAATTGCAACCTATCACCTCAATCCAATGGTGAGGCCAAGTAAGGTAATCGGCTTCTCCACTCAAGCATGCACTTCTCTAAGCAGGAAATTTTTCATCAACCTTCCACAACTGATCTACTTAGAGATCAAAAAGTTCTTCAAGGAAAATGAATGTGGAAGGAAGGCCCTACCCTTTTCGTGCCTCATACGAAAAATCTACAAAAAGGGCAAGCATTGTTCATTACTCTAATGACACCATCAAGCATGATCCTTTGGCCTTATAGTCCAAGATCATGAAAGATAAAATGCCAACAATGACCCAAGAAGAGGAGCAACCGCTACAACCATCCACTTAAGAAACAACACCGGAGGCCTGCACAGCCATTGAGTATTTGTGCAAAATTTGAGAACAGATCTTGAGTGAACAAGAGCATCATGCAAGAATGACTGGGGTAGATCCATCTGTATACCGACCAACAATGAGTCACCTTAATGAGGTGGCCCAAATAATTAGTTAGATGGAGAGGGGTGGTCCAATTTTCTTTGCCCAACAAACATAGTTGCCTACGAGATCGAATCCTAATGCTTAGGAGGTGACGATATCCTTATCTCAATACCATATATTCCCAGAAATCTCTAGGAATGCCGCCACCTTCTCAGTGTGTTTGGAGGAAGGCGAAGAGGCAACTGTCCTAGTGATCAGCACCAAGAGCAAGAAATAATAGTTGAAGTAGTTGCAAATAGTGTCGTTGAAGCATTGAATGCACCTGCAGTGTCTGTACTAGACATATCTGCACTTCAAGATGTGCAGATGTCCACAGGCATGATCAGTGGACAACTAAACGCAGCCCAACATGAAGAATTATTGGTACAACTGGTGGGAACCAAGTAACTAATTTCGAATATCTTTGATTTTCTGAAAGACATCATTGCAACCTAGTTAGAGTTGCTAAATGCAAGGCGCAAACGCATTATTTTGTTGGGGCAACTTGAAATAACTCAAGAACAAAACCAACCCTTGGCCATGGAGGTTGTTGAACTACATGCCCAACCTGCAAATCTTGCTATCCTCAGCCCAAAAATAACAAGAGATGAAGCTTTTAAACATCTTCAAGAATGATTCTAGAAGGCTAAGGAGGAGGCAGTTACAGCCATCTTCAACCAATCCATAGCCGAAGTAAAAATGTATGCAATTTAGAAGAACTTGATACAGATGCGCCAGGAGAATGAGACCCTGACTGTATAGAATTATTGCTTACGAAATGTTCATGCGTAGAAAGACCATATGCAAGAATTTATTCATCAACAATAGGAGCAACTTGCCAAGGTAAATACAAAATTGAGGAGTTTTGCCACAAAAAATCAAAATCTATCAATGAAGGAAGTGCATGCCTTGCGTCAAAAGTCTACCATCAAGATTGTCGCCTAGAAGAACAATGCCCTCAAGTTTGAAAAATTTAAGAATCACTACAGAAACTAGGTTGGCCTACAAGCAAAAGTCAAAAAAAAAATACATTCATATGGCAAAGGAAAAAATGAATAAAGCTGTCCAGCAACTCCAATAGGGAAGAGAAATGTGGCGATCCATCGTTGATGGGATCAACACCTACAAAAAAGTGGAGATCCACTTAAAGGAGTTGCAAATTGAAGAAATGACAGAATATATGGAGTTAGCCAATCTCCGATATGTAAACCTGACAATGCTGACTATTGGATGACCGCGGTCAAAGTTAGAAAAGCAAGTGGTTAGCTCATATTTGTTCTACGAGGTAGAGTTCAAGCACCAAAAAGACACCAAGCAAAAGCTTTAGACTATAAACGTTGAACTTGAAGTTCTCAAAGCATGATTTAGAGATCAATGATCAATCGCTAAGAACCTAGCCAAACGAATGAATGACTACCCAAGAGCTAAAGGACACAGTCAAGGCATTTCACATTAAACGCAAATAATTCATTGCCTAGTTCATCAACACAAAGGAGCTATTTCTAGTAATCCCATGTCCCTGGGATGTGCCTATTCCAACCCACATTGGTGAAGCTACATGGATGGTGCACGATCCCAGAAGCAAGGAGGAGAAAATGAAAGCACTGCTGGATGCTTTTCACCTCCCACCTAAAGTTGCAGTAACAACAAAACAGCTGCAGCCACCTCAACTGCCACTAGTACGTGAAGTCGGTGAAGGTTCCTTGGAGCCTCAAGAGCTATCACCACCTAGGATCATTTAATCTTCTCCACCACACTTCACACCATTAAGAAATGTGCTATTCGATTTTGAAGAGTTATGTCATGGTGTTCAATTTTGTGTCTTGAATATCATCATTTTTTGTAATATGTTGATCTGTACACCCAAGCACTCAATTTGTTGTCAAGTCAGTCAATTTGTTTTGTTTGAAAGAACTCAGTTAATAATCCCATACCTTCCCAAATTTTGTAAAAGAACTTGAGAATGAGTTTTCATTTAGTCATGAGGGTATGATGAGTCACTTTTAGTTGGCTGCGTCAATGAGGCCTCGTCGCTGAGGCCTAGTCGATGCATCTTATCATGCGTTGACAAGGCCCCGTTGACAAAATGTCGATTTTTGGCTATAAATACACACCTACTTACTGCATTTATGGCATAAAAGATTGTAGTTGTAGTGAAGCTTTTGCAATTTTTCCATTTGAAAGTTAGAATTTTCTCTCAAGTGCCTGTAGCAGAAGTCATTAAGTGTACAGATCTTTATTTGAGCATTGTTGTACCTATGCACGACAATGTATGTAGCAATAAAGACAAGTTTTCTAATAAACCTTGCAGCATTCTAAATAGATTAAATATTTTATTTATGCATGTAATGTTTTTAATTATTTATTAAATTTTTAGTAATTAAGTTAATGAAGCAATTAAGTAAAATAGATTAAACACGTAAGTATGACCACTTCGTGCGTAACACATATTTGCTTAGTAATCCCAGCAGCATTATTGCTTGGTATGCCTAGTAGCGTAGCGCTTGGTCACCTAATAATGGATACGTGGGTTCAGGAAATGTATGGAAAGTGGGACTGGATGCTTATGTTAGAATTAGTTAAATGCTAGTTAATTAGTTAATTTAAATTAATTAATTCAATTACTTTCATCTACATTTGAACATAAAATGATAAAAATCAAATGCCTCAATTACACTTAACCATACCATTATACATCACATGTGTAATTAGGAAGACAACGATTGACCTTAAGGCAAGATTCACTTCTTAGAGAACTAGTGCACTAGAAACAATAAAGTCTACAGAATTCAACCGAATCGTGTGTAAACGCTTTGTGATTCGTATGGTTGGATATAGGGGTACCTCGCCACTCATCAACTATTGATCATATGGTGTCAAATACATGGTGGATGCTGACATATTGCTGGCAGTCGCATTAAGGCACCCATGTTAACGCACCCACGTTAACGCACCCACATTATATCATGGGTCGCGATATATCATGGGCTGCGATATCATGTACGCGATATCACATACGCGATATCGCGTACGCGATATCGCAGTCAGCCGAAATTTCTATAAATAAGAGGCGGCTCTCCCTCATTTCACATCCCAGTTTTAGAGTAGCGAAGCTTTGGCAGTTTGATCCCTCCAGAGTTAGAATTTTTCCCGTGTCTGCCCGCAGTGTGGTGAATGTAATTGTACGGTGTCTTTATTCGAGTGTGTCGTACTTGGACATGCACATTACCGGCAATAAAGATCAAGATTACTTCATCATTTTAGCATTAACTTAGTTTATTTAATTGTTAGTTATTGCTTTCATAGCGCGGTGTGAGTATGACTTAACTACGAGCATCTACGGGTGTGTACGGCTAGTTAAGGAATCGGTTACTCATCACGATTAGTCTCTCACCCTGAAACTCCTAGAAGCGGAATGAGTATGACTTGATTACGAGCATTTAAGTGTGACTACTTGGTAGCCCAGTGGTGTAGCTAGGGGGATCTACACTTGGTAACCCAGTGGCGTATTTGGGGTCTACGCTTGGTAATCCCAGTGGCGTACCTAGGCCTATGCTTGGTAGTCCCAGTGGCAGTCGTGCACGAAGTCCAAGATGTGTACGGTTGATCAAGGAATCGGTTGCTCGTCGCACTTAGGCTAGATTAGATTTTCTTACCCTTTTCCTCTTAGCTAAGATTAGTTAATATTATTTTCCACTGCCATCAGGAGTAGCGTTAGAATTAGAACACATCATACACCTCATCTAGACTAAACCATACGTGACATATGCAAAACTAGTCTAGATGGGAAGACAGCGAACTGCGACCTAAGGCTAACTATCTAGGTGCCACAACTAGTCCATCTGCGGAGTTCGACCGGATCGCGCGTGCGACGCTCATTTCGTATGGTTGAGTGTAGGGGTACCTCGCCACTCATCATTGGCGCCGTTGCTGGGGATGGTGCTAGTTATCTAGATTAGTTATATCATACAAGGTCGCTGTAAAGAACCTAACGATATATCTCTTAAAAAGAAGTAATTATAAAAAGTCATATAAATTCACACACAATAATGCCTCTCCTACAAGATAATAATAACACCACACTTAGTGAGGAAGTTCATTGGAGAACCAACGAACCATATGAAAATGAAGATTGGAGTATGCAATCTGAGGTGGGGGTTTCTTATAAGAATGAACGAAAACAACGTCATCCCAACACATGAAAGCCTAACTTACCAGATGATGATGAACCCCCACTGGCCACTACAAGCTTAATGAAAATACAAGAGGCCATTCGAATCTCACGTAGGCATCGTAAAGAGAGCCATCTACCCAGGCTCGATTTAAACAACTTTCCTACATTTTCAGGAGGCTATGACTTAGATCCGCAACAACATTTACTAGCCTTCTATGATGCATGCACATGGAACAACATTGATAACAGGTGGAAGAAAGTTAAGCTCTTCCCTATGACACTCATTGACCAAGAAAAAGTATGGTATAGATCGTTAAAACCAAACTTGATATGATGCTAGTCAACAATGGTAGAAGTATTTAATGAAAAATATCAAACCTA
>MNCI01026620.1:215227-235145 GCA_015680685.1 Gnetum montanum
TGGACACTTTCAGAACTAAGCAACTTAATAAACTATTGACAGAGAATAAAAGGGTGGCAGAAGAAAAAGAGAAGGCTTTCTGGGTTGCCTCTACGGAACAAGTGCAAACTTACACACATGCCAAGGCACTCAAGGCCTTACAAGAGGAGAAACTCTAGGCTGTACTTCAATGCTATCAAATCCCAAACCTGAAGCGCAAGAAAAGGAAAAGACACCTATGGAGAAGTCATCACCACCAGGAACTACATGAGTTCCAAATTTTTGTAAATATTCTATGTGTTGTGTCTTTGTTTCGTTTTCTTTCCACACTGCGGCATCATCCCATTTTTCCATCTAATAATCCCATACCTATCCACTGTGTAATCAATGTAGCTTGTTCTCACTTTAACTCGAGGACGAGTTTTCATTTAGTCGTGGGGGTATGATGAGACATGAAATTGCTCATATTGCTGGCAGCCGCGTTAAGGCACCAATGTTAAGGCACCCACGTTATATCATGGGTCGTGATATATCATGGGCCGCGATATCGCATCTTCCCCGCGATATCACGTACGCGATATCGCAGTCAGCCACAATTTCTATAAATAAGAGGCGGCTCTCCCTCATTTCACATCCCAATTTTAGAGTACTGAAGCTCTGGCAATTTGATCCCTCGAGAGTTAGAATTTTTCTCGTGTCTACCCGTAGGGGGGTGAATGTAATTGTATGGTATCTTTATTCGAGTGTGCTGTACTTGGACACACACATGACCGGCAATAAAGATCGAGATTACTTCATCATTGCAGCATTCACTTAGTTTATTTAATTGTTATTTATTTAATGTTATTTATTGCTTTCATAGTGCGGTGTGAGTACGACTTAACTACGAGCATCTACGGGTGTGTACGGCTAGTTAAGAAATTGGTTACTCATCGCGATTAGTCTCTCACCCTAAAACTCCTAGAAGCGGAATGAGTACGACTTGATTACGAGCATTTAAGTGCGACTACTTGATAGCCCAGTGGTGTAGCTAGGGGGATCTACGCTTGGTAACCCAGTGGCGTATTTGGGATCTGTGCTTGGTAATCCCAGTGGCGTACCTAGGCCTATGCTTGGTAGTCCTAGTGGTAGTCGTGCACGAAGTCCAAGATGTGTACGGTTGATCAAGGAATCGATTGCTCGTCGTACTTAAGCTAGATTAGATTTTCTTACCATTTTTCTCTTAGCTTAGATTAGTTAGTATTATTTTCCACTGCCTTTAGGAGTAGTGTAGATTAGGAAACACATCATACACCTCATCTAGACTAAACCATACGTGACATATGTAAAACTAGTCTAGGTGGGAAGACAGCGAACTGCGACCTAAGGCTAACTATCTAGGTGCCACAACTAGTCCATCTGCGGAGTTCGACTGGATCGCGTGGGCGACGCTCGTTTCATATGGTTGAGTGTAGGGGTACCTCGCCACTCATCAGTTTTATATAGGGGTACCACGCCACTCATCAACTATTGATCATATGGTGTCAAATACGTGGTGGATGCTGACATATTTATAGGCAAATAAGGGCATTGCATCAATGCATATGCATTAATACATATGACTATGACAACAAGGATATGTCAGCGTACCTAAGTTATAGCAAATGTGATGTAGCATCTATGATATAGCATTTATGATATTGTAGCTAACTAATACACTTGAAAAATGATGCTTCATCATAGTTCGGAACATGTATGACAATTTGGGAATGGACATTCATCGCCTTTAGAATAGTTTAGGGTTTATCTTCTTGTTTTTAATTAGTTTAATAAATAATTAATTTTCATGTTTTCATATAACTTAGCTATAGCTACACAACATCAATAATCATATGCTATACTTTGGACTAAACCATATATGATAAAGCTATGACTAATTCAAGTAATAACACTGATTTGTGATCAATACTTAACAATCTAGATACTAAACTAATCTCATCCACAGAATTCAACCAAATTATATGTGAATGTTTGTGATTCATATGGTTGGACATAGGGGATACTTGCTACTCATTATTGACATTGTTGCTGAGGATGTGTCGATGCATCTACTTGTATGGAAGGGGATGCATCAATGAGGATGTGTCGATGCATCTAGTTGTATGGAAGGGGATGCATCAATGTAGTTAAGTTATAGAAGATGTAACATAGCATTTGTGATATCACAACCCACTAATACACTTGACAAATGATGCTTCATCATTTAAGTTATTGGACAAGCATCGATATGAAATTTTGTCAGATCTTCTTGGGGATGGAGCTTTTTTATGGTGGATAGAGAGTTGTGAAAGCAACAAAGAAAATATATGACTCTTGAGTTTCAACCAAGATATTGATGGAGTCTAATAACTTTGTTTGCAAGGAGAAAACTACCAAGATTTGCATAAAGTTAATGGATACTTGCAACTCAAAACACATAGGAGAGATACAGATTCAAGGCAAGCACACTAATTTGCTAGGCTTAATGTTTGTTTGGTTTTGATAGAAGCATATTGTTCACTTTTGCTAAGGATAACTCTATTTTTTTTCTTGATTATCAAGAACAATGAGTGGGCAGCAATATTTTAATGAGTCCAAGTTAGTTATTTTTTATCATTTTCCCATAGAAGTCTCTTCTTCAAAGATGTCTACAACATTTTTTATGGAAGACTCAGATCTCATGGAGCATCAAGCATGTAAAAAAATATACCAAAGCGAACCCCAATGAATAAGCCAGTCAAATCTTTATGGTTCCAATTATTCAAAAAGATAACAAATATACAACAACAATCAAGTGGGTTGCAACCTACATAAAAAACAATCATGTTTTGAAAATATAAAATTTCAAAAGTAGTTTAAGTGGCTTGGTAGCTAACCAATTACATTAACCAAAAGTGGATAAAGTTGTCATGGGTGAAGTTTTATATTAGTTTTGAACATGTAAAATAGAACTGTTATGTGTTATAATTATTGTCTTTCAAAATATTTTAATAATTATAAAACATAGTTAATTAAGAAGTATTGACTATATACTCTATAATTCTACACTTAACTAATTTTAATATTATTTATACAATTTTAAAAAAATTACAATATGATAGTAGCTAGCAACTTACTAAACGTAAACATGGATATGGTTATCAAAAGACAAAAAAGTGTCAAGAACAATTATCAAGTATAGATTTGCAAAATAAATTATGAACGCAATAGCAACCTTAAAACAACAAATGCAACAACCTTGAAACTTTGAAAATCAAGTAGATAAAATATCAAAACATTCAAGAGCTACAACATACATCAACCTTACAATCCAATAGTACGGCACATGCTAACAACATTTACAATCTGGTACAAGTAACAACGTTTATACATAGTGAGATTCAGATGTAACATAAAGAAGAAAAATGACTCTTAAAAATATTAAGCATACTTACACATTGTTGAGAAAAATTATAGTGAATAGACAAAATAATTAAGCCAACTTTAGTAGATCTCAAGATCTATAAGAAAACACAGAAGTTTTACTAATCAAAGATGACCCCAACAAAAATAGTTTAATGAACAAAAAAAAATCTTCAACAAAAATAGCTTCAAAAACCTTTTCAACATCCACCAATAATTTGTAAGAATACCTAAATTCCATCAATGACATCAAAGTGCAAGAATAGTCTCCAAAATCGTCAAAGTGTGTCAGGTAAAGTGCAATCTCTAGAACCTTCAAAGTTTGCCAACTACAGCATAAGGGGACATAGGCTTATTATAGAAATAGAAATAACATTTAGAATAGAAGTATTATGCATCAACAATATCATATATATGAATTCCTTTGGTTAGTTCATTCAAGTAAATACTACTTGCAAGAGTTGATCATTTATGTTCTCTCTTAAATGCAATTGTATAAACGTAATGTCAAAATTAATGAACAAAGGTTGAGCATTGAAAGTCACCTTATTATATATTATGCAATGGTAAGATATTTTTTTTAGAAACACATTATGCTTTGAAAAATATTTGTAATACAATTGAAAATAAATAATCCATTTGCAACGCTGTTTCCTAATGGTTTTTCATTTCTGAAACAAAAATTGTAAAACCTCACAAAAAAGTTTTGTTCTTGGCAACTATGCAAATTATAGCATTGTTTCCATCTATCAAAAGTGGTGTAAGATCTTGCAAGTATAATATTACGTCCATGGTATCTTTGGGTCTAATTGGATAAGATAACTAGAGTACATACCATGATACCTTAGTTTGTGGGTGCTTTAGTTTAAGAAACCCTGGGACAGAGCTTTTACCTTAATGTTTTCACACGTTAATCTTTCTAAGTTGGTTAACTTGGGAAGGTCATTCGATAGGCTCATCAACTTAACACAATTATATATAGTTAATGATCTTAGATTTTGAAGAAAATAACAGAACATAGATAGGAAATTCACAATGGGAATTTTATTCAAGCTTAGGCTAACCAAATTAATGAAACTCCTACAACTATTAGATAGGATCTTTATTGCACTTTTGCTGATGCTAAGTTTTGAAAATGCTGATAATATTGCTATACTTTCCAGCTAGAGTCTTAAGCTTCGTGCAACTATGTAAAAGAAATTTCTCCAACTTTGGAAACTAGCCTATGTCTTTTGGCAAAGTATTCAAAAGAGTGTAGTTGTTGAGTTCTACTATTTTCAATTTGGATAACTTATGTATGTTCTTTGTTCTCCAAGAAATTCCATAACACCAACTCTTTTAAACTGACTAGAGGGGCACAACTCAAGTGTGAAGTCTCTCATGCCACTTGCTCTTAAAGTAGATAAATTTGTCAAATGTTGCAAAGTTTTTTGGAAAAACACTTTTTTGATGAACTTGCTCACCAATAGAAAACTCCAAGGTATGTAGCTTAGTCAACAAACTAACTTCAAGGTAAATTCTTCAACCAAAAGCAATCCTCTATGTGGAGTTTCTTTAAATTTTTAGCATACTAGCATAGTTGAACTAGTAACTAGGTCAAAAATTTGGAATATAAAAATAGCTCCTCAAGCTTCTGCAGCTTATCGAAGTCATCTTTCAATGTCTTCCATTCCTCCTTGCTTGTATTCAATTAGAGTCTGTTCAGGGATGAGGCAAATGGAAATTTAAAAGGTACTGCCAACAATAGTAGCATCACCTTCACTTGATAGCTTCAGCAAAAAATAGTCCTCCAACCATGTCCTATTTAGCCAAATCCTTGAGGAACACCATGTTCTCGCAATAGCTGATTTGCAAACATTTTTAAAATGTTGTGGCATGTTCAATCCATCCAACAAACCCTTCAATTTGGAACAACAAAAAATGGACAACATCTTCAAGGAAGTGAGACTTCTCAAATCATTGGAAAACTGACAAGCTTTGAATAGTTGCATACAATAAGGATTCTAAAGCATCTCAATGAACATATGCCAAACAGAAGTTCTTTGAGTCACAACAAATGCAATTTCTGAATTCTAAACTGGAGAGATTGGTAAAACCTTCTAAACTTGTGAATGAAAATGCAAAATCCCCCACACTCAGTGATCCTAGGTCAACAAACATGGTTTGGCAGCATTTGAAGAGAAACAAATGAAATTTCAATCAAGTCTATCAATTGAACAAGCCTTGAAATTTCAAATTCAAGAAAATAGATCATAAATGATCACTTAATCATCTCTTGTCTGTACCATATCCTTCTTCAACAAGCTTTCTTCAACTATCAAACCAATAATCTCCTAGTCACTTCAATTTATCTAGCAGAATCGAAGCTTGCACAAACCACTGCAGATATCTAAAAATGCAATTTGGAAATTGACTTTCATTTTTTAAATGAATAGTAAAATATTAGGGATGGGCTCATAGTGGCATGAATAAGAACTAAAAGTTCCTCTGTTGAGTTCATCAATAATTTGGTTGTAGCATTCTAAGCTTCTATTATCTCTAAGATGAGTTCCTATGAGATGCAGAAGAACATGAATTCCACAACATAAGTCCCTGACTTTTTCCATCTTCTGCACCTCACTAGGGAATTGTCCTTGACCATCAATGAAATCCATGGCAATCCTATATAACAATTCCTTGGCATCTTTACTACCTAGGGACTATATTTGATACTCTTCAACTTTGCTAATTAGAATTTTGATATTTGTCCCATGGATTCTTGTAGTAAACACAAATGAAGAAATATGCTTATAACTTTTAGATATGGTGGGCATCACTATTATGTCTCAAAGATATGAGGGAATATTTTCATGACAACAATAACAAAAATGTTTTGAATAATGCCTTGCATATAGTATTGGAGAACTATATACTTTGCTGCAATTATGGGCTCCAAGATCTTTAAATAACTTTCTTTTCATGAAACTGAAATTGAAATTTTATTATATTCCTAAGACAATTTAGATCTCTATTGACCAAATAAATTTCAACTAGGTTATTACCATTGGGTTTATTAACTACTATAATTCATATATCAATAAAAATAAAATGTTTATTCAAGGAAAATAAAAGGTTTCACCCCCAACGCTACAAAGCCCAAGCCACAAATACAAGGATTTATTGGAAATCTTGTATAAAGAAAATTAACATGTTGCCTAAATCGCGAGGTTGAATAACATTATTTCTTAACATTGATCATGACTATTTACAAAGTTCAAAACATAAATACTATAGTGAAGGAAGGTCACATGATACACATTCATGACCATAGAGAAATTACAAAGCATTATAAACTTTGATGAATCATAACTGGAGAAGAATAGGCATCATGGGCTACTCTATTGACATGTAGAGGTGGCCTGGTTGAGTGTACTTTTCCAATTAAATAATAATTCAAAATACTTTAAAGTAAATGCTAATCCATGCTCTACTTTTGTTTTCAACATTAAAAAGTGAATAATTACATGAAGTTGTAGAGTTGGTTTCTATAAAATAAAACATCAATTCAAACATGTGAAGCATCGGTACCAGGGTGCATTCTTCCATTACAAGATAAAGCAAATCCTACACATCACCAATATTACAAATAGCAAGTATCCACATGCTAAAAACAAATGAATTGTACAAATAAGGAAGCATAAGGAAGAATCATGAGGGAATGATATCACGATTTTGCTTAGTGATGTAGACAAAAGTTAATTGTTTAATTTCTAAAGACTTACCTAGAATCACTAATCAGAAGAAAATGTTGAACTTTCAGCTTCTACCCTTCTGTAAAGTAAAGGGGGTTGTGATTCCACAATACTAATGACTTCTTCCAAGTTTCTTGGTAGTGTCCTTTGATTTTGGAGATTCAAAGGATATACTGATTCTAGAAATACCTCAACTTCTTTCATAGTAGGTCTCATGGAGGCATTCTGACAGGTGCATCTTAAACCCACCATTAAAATGCTTTCCACTACTGACATTTCAACATCTTTATCCATTTCAATTCCACCTGCATCTTGGTCTGCTGTCTTTATTATATCTTTAATTGTTTCTACTCTTTCATCCCCTGATTTATCTTTCAAGGCCCTAGAGATCCACAATGGTAATGTGACATCTCCTGAAAACATTTCATGTGTGGGCTTCAATCTTGTGATCACTTCCAAAGTAACAACTCCAAAGCTGTATACATCACCTTTTACAGAAACTCCTTGTCCCATCCCATACTCTGATGAATCATTACGTAAAATTTAGCCTACGCACTTTATCATCAACCAAAAAATATATATGTTTTAAAAAAGATAAAAATAAAATGCACATACCTGGAGCAATATAACCAATAGAACCTTTCACAGCAAGAGAAGATGATGTTGTTGAACCATCAAAATCTCTAATGAGGCTAGATATTCCAAAATCAGAAAGCTTGACAGTCATATCATCATCCAATAATACATTCTCTGGTTTGATGTCACAATGGATGACCTGAAAATCACAATCATGATGCAAATAGGCAAGTCCCCTTGCTAACTCTGTGAGTATTTTCACTCTCATTGTCAACTTCAATGGGGTCAACTGACCATCTTCTATTCTATGAAGAAGAGAATGGAGATTGCCATTAGTCTGGAAAGGCATAACCAGAGCTTTTAATTCATTAGACCATACCACAGTAATAATCTTCAAAATGTTGCGATGCTTCACTTTCCTCAAAGCGCGGCATTCCTTTAAGAAGTTATTCACAGTTCCGTGTTGCTCTGCAGAAGAGAAACATTTTACAGCAACTACCATGTCCGAGCTTAAGACACCTCTATAGACCTTTCCATGGCTGCCTTCACCTACCAAGTTTGAAGCACTGAAATTGTTTGTTGCCCTTTGAAGTTCTTCCATAGATATCTTTAAGAATTTTTCACTTACCCATAGAATTTTCCTTTTGAATGTTTTGGTTCTTCTAAAAATGAATGAAATCGTTGCAACAACCACCAACAGAAGGCCACCTAGAATGCCAAGCACAATTTTCAGAATACTGTTTTTGTTAAAATGAGACTTGTGTTGCTGAGTAAGAGCAGGTAGACAAGCTTTCAGGCCAAAACATCTTCCGCATAAATTTAAATTACCAAGAAACGACCATCTTGTCAATCTTAGCTTCTTCAATAAAGAACTGTGCAGACAGGGGACTACTCCATCAAAGTTGTTATAGGAAAAGTTCAAAAAATAGAGATTGGAATGATTGAATAGGGACACAGGCACAGGTCCGGTAAAGTTGTTACCAGACAGATCTATGCTTTCAAGCTGAGTGATCTTATTCCCAATTGAACTGGAAACGTTACCGCTGAAATGATTAAAACTGAGATTGATTTGACGGGCATCCAACCAGCTATCCATGTAAGATGCAATATTTCCAGAAAGATTGTTGCTTGAAAGGTTTATATATTGTGCCATCTGTAATCCTGCTATCCCCGGAGGTACTGCTCCTGTCAGGCTATTTCCTGACAAATCAAAATTGAATACAATGGTTTTGAGACTGGCAACCTCTGGCGGAATTGGCCCAGACAGATTGTTTGCTGATAGTACAAGGTCTTCAAGAACAGGGCAGTCTCCTATCTCTGAAGGAATTTTTCCCGACAGCAGATTCTTATCAAGGTGCAGCTGCCGCAGATTGACAAGTTTTCTAATATCCGCAGGAATGGAACCAGAGAACATATTGTCTGAGAGATAGAGATAGCCAAGTGACTTGTTCAAGAGAGATATCTCTGTGGGAAGGCGGCCTTGTAGCTTGTTTCTCTGAAGAGATATGCCTTGCAGTGACTTCACATTTGCAATTTGAGGTGGAATGGCACCGCTGAATAAGTTGTCGTTCAGGATAAGCCGTACAAGAGATGAAAAGTTTCCTACACTGGGCGGTATGTCGCCAGAGATATAATTGTGAGGTAACGATAAAACCTGAAGATTGGGCAAGGAGCTCCCAAAGTTGGGTGGTAACGTTCCCGTTAAAAGGTTGTTATATATGTTGAGATGAGTTAAAAGAGAGGAATTGGATAGAGTTAGGAGGATTGGGATAGGTTGGGTGGGCGTGCTCACTCCACTAGTGAAGTAATTGTAGCCAATGTTAAAACGCGTGAGTTGAGTCCAGCATCTTCCCAGCCATGATGGTGGCGTTCCTGACAATCTGTTATAGCCCAACTGGAGGTCTTGGAGTTGGGTGAGATTGTGCCATGAGTGTGGAATGTTGCTGGTGAGATGGTTTTCAAATAAATTTAATTCCTGTAGTTTGTTAAAGCTGCCCACCCAGGTAGGAAGATGACCGTGCACATTGTTGGCACTAAAATCTAAGATTGTAAGAGCCGTGAGGTTGCTTAAACAGTGGGGAATGGTTCCACTCAGACTGTTTTGGGAAAGAAAAAGTTTAGTGAGACGGTAGAGACTGGCAAGTGCACAAGGAATGAAACCCTTCAAATGATTGTCACCAAGAGCAAGATGTTGCAAGAAAGAAAGGTTGCCCAGTTGAGCAGGAATGATGCCGTGAATGTTGTTAGAAGAAAGGTCAAGGAAGTCAAGTTTGTGGAGTGCTCCCAGCCACAAAGGGATTTGTCCATTCAACTTATTTTGGTAAACATTGAAGTGCTTAAGGTTTTGGAGCGCTGCAAAAGACTGAGGAATGTTACCAACCAAGGAATTTCCAGACACAGTAAAAAATTGCAACAAAGAAAGGTTTCCTATCTGATAAGGAATCCCACCTTCAAATTCATTTAAACATAAATTTAAGTCTTTAAGCCTATGCAAAGTGCCAAGGGATGATGGGATCGTACCAGAGAAAGTGTTATTGCCAATGTCAAGTACCTGCAGGAATGATAAGTTGGAGAGATGGGGAGACAGGGATCCATGCAACGTGGCACTTTCCAGAGATATGTTCACAACTCGGCCATGATGTTTGGTGGAGCAGCTGATTCCAGTCCAATTGCATGCATTGGCATCATGATCATTCCAATCGTGGAGAAGAGAGAATGGATCGCTGGTGATGCATTTCTTGAATTGAATGAGAGCTCTCATGTCATTCAAAGCTCCATCATGATGTGTACGAGCTTTAACAAGACCAACAAAGAAAAAGGAGGAGCACAAACAAAGCAGAAGCAGAAGGCCAAAAGGAAGAGCAGCAGAGGAGGAGGCCATTGTGATGCTGCTGGAGAGGGAGAGGTACAGCAAGGCAGGAAAGTGTAATAATACATAATTGCTGCCGATGTTGAGCTCAATTTAAACTTCTCTGCCCATGTTTAGTCATTTGACTCGACATTGACTTTTCAAAATAAATGTTTGAGCATTAGTTAAATATGTATTAACTTGAGGTTTTTCTTTATCTGGTGGACGAGAAATCTGCTTAAGCTTTTTGGACTTCTGTTCCCGCGTAATTCTCGTTTTCTTTTCAAAGTGGCATTCCCAAATTCTTCCCACCTTCAGTGACTTTTTGGACATTTATGGACTGTAATGTCGTGTTCCACGGGATTCGGTATGAAAAGGGGAAACACAACGCGTCTTCCTGAATTGCGTATGAAAAGGGGTCAACACAACACAACGCGTCTTGGTGAAGTATATGACAACCTTACGGTCAAGTCAAGAAAATCATTTAATGTGCCCCTCCCTGAGGTTACTTTTCAACAGTTATCCATTTTATTATTAAAAAAGCATCAGTTTATGGTCACCTGTGATGCCCTCCTGAGGTGACTTGTCATCAATTTTTTTTATAAACGCGAGCGATAGTTTTATGTTCACCATCAATATGCCGTGTTTGCCCAGAGTCTGATTTTCCATCTCTGATAAAAAGTCGTTAGCCCAACGCGTTATCCTTGGATTTTCTAACCCTAATTAAAGGAGAATAAGCTTGACGAGGGAAAGTATATGCTTGTTTATTCAAGAATCTGCGAGTCAACTCCGTTCCGCGTTTTCTTGAATTTTCTAACCGAACGTATATGTGTTGTCAACTCTATTCCGCGTTCTTCTAAATTTTTTAACCATAATTGGAGAATAAGCTTGAACAAGGGAAGCATATGCGTTTTTATTCAAAGCATTTGCTAGAGAGTTAACTTTGTTCCGCTTTCCTGAATTTTGTAACCATAATTGAAGGAGAATAACCTTGACCAAGGAAAGTATGTGTTTTTATTCAAAGCATCTGTTAGAGAGTCAACTCGGTTCCATTCTAATAAATTATTTACCCATTTGATCTTCATGGATGGGTTAGCACAAAGGTATTATTGTTTCACAAATTTTCACAATTTCAGATATTTTTGAAATCGAATGTGACCTTGTGTTCAAACTCTTCAATAGTCTACATAATCTATTGTACCATAATTTGTATAATCGATATAATAGTCTTTCTTTAACCTTTTTTATTTTTTAGAAACTTGGTGTCTTGTGAGTGTCAAAACTAGGTGAAATTACAATTCTATACTATCAAAAAGTAATTTACAATAGTATTAAATTTGCTCTATATAAATTTTAATATCATGTTAATGAAAATGTAAATGGATTATGCAAATATTTTATTATGATTATATATTTTCAAAGCTAATAATATAATACTTAAAAGTAAACAGGTCCAAACATCATTAACTCTATTTTCATTTAAAAGAAATTGCAAAAAATGAACTATGTTGAGTGGGTGTATATATGTAGATTTAGTTTTTGGGTAGTGTTAACTCAAAGTATATCCTATGCATTGTCTATGGCATTGTTTTGTAAATTTATCATTTTCTATTACAAAATTTAATTTTTAAATGTTTCTGAATGTGGCTAAAGAGGTTTTACAAACAAAAGAAAAATTCTTAGCAATTGGAATTCCCAAAAATAGAATTAAGAGAACTGCAACAAGAAATCATAGAAAATATATATATATATATATATATAATCAATTAAAACTCATTGAAATTGATGAAATGGGAACAAACTAGAGAATGGACATTAGAATATTCTTGATTTTTACACCAAAAATTATTGAAGTGGGTCTTTCTCAAGCAGGTTCTATCTATTATGTCCCTAAATAATTGACTATCAAGGCATCCATTTGCATCTTAAATGATTTAATGAGGATACATTATTTTCAATAATTTCATATTGATGAGTGGCAAGGTACCCCTACACTCAACCATACAAATACGAGTGTTTCACGCACGATCTGGTCGAACTCTGCAAACGGACTAGTTGTGGTATCTAGACAATTATCCTTAGGTCGCAGTTCGCTATCTTCCCATCTAAACTAGTGTTAACTTTGTCACGTATGGTTTAGTCCAGAATGAGGTGTATGATGTGTTCCTATATTAATGCTACTCCTTGGTGTAATGGAAAATGATATTAACTAAGCCAAGAGGGAGAGGGTGAGAAAGTATCTAAGCTAGCCTAAGTGCGATGAGCATCCGTTCCTCGATCATCCGTACACATCTTGGACTTCGTGCACAACTACCACTAGGATTGCCAAGCGCAGATCCTAAGTACGCTACAGGGTTACCAAGTAGTCACACTTAAATGCTCATAATCAAGTCGTACTCATTCCGCATTTAACAGGAGTTTAGGGTGAAGAGATATTAACTAAGAAAGCAGTAAATAATAATTAAATAAATAATTAAGCTTAGTGAATGTTGCAATGATGAAGTAATCGCGATCTTTATTTCTAATCATATGCATGTCCAAGTACGTCACACTCGAATAAGGATGTCGTACAATTACAATCACCACACTACAGGCATGCACTGAGAGGAAAAGGGTTGAGAGAAAGAACTATTAAAAACCTAACACACTAAAACTAAGAACTGAAAACTAACTGCCTATCGGAACTGTCTACCTCTTATTTATAGATGAGGAGATAGGCTGCAATATCGCGTACGCGATATCACATACACGATATCACGGTTGACTAAAATGGCGACTCATCATACCCCCACGACTAAATGAGAACTCATCCTCGAGTTACAATGAGAACAAGCCTCATTGATTACACAATGGATAGTATGGGATTATTGAATGGTGCGAATGGGTTTATGCTACAGTGTGGAATCAAAACAAAATTGGGACACAACACAAAAAATGCGAAACGAAATCCTACAACTACAAAATTGGTGGAACTCATGTAGTTCCTAGTGGCGGTGGCTCCTCCATAGGTGCTTTCCCCTTGTCTTGTGCTCTAGGTCTTGGGACTTGATGGTGTTGAAGTATGGCTTGGAGTTTCTCCTCTTCGGTTTGGGGATCTTGTGCCATCCATGTTAATGTTTTGACATTTGATGGAGTCGGCACCTCCCATGGGCAAGGTAGTTGCTGAAACATTTGATTTGCCTTGACATACCAAGCCGCAAACACGCATCGTTCCTTCTCGTAGGCTCTACCTTTGTCTTTATATTCTTGAAAATCCGCAAGCCATCAAGCCAGATTTATTGCGACATCTTTTTATCCTTGGTAGCTTGTTTTCACCACCTCAAGTTCAGAATTTGCAATCTTTAATTTTTGCAATAACTTCTTACGTTTTGCAAATTTTGTTTCATATTTGCTGTAGGTGGTAGTTACCTATTTTTTGAGCTCTGTCCTCGGGCACCCTACTGTTAAGATGGCAAGGTTGGCATCTCGCAAGTTTGCCAACTCCATGTATTCTATCATATCCTAAATCTGCAGGTCCCAGTTCTTAACTTTCGCTTGGTGGGCTAAAGCATATGTGTCCAATATGGCCCACCAGTTAGTGTGTTGAGCACTGATAGCGTTGATGTGGGCCTTGGCCATATGAATCTCCTTCTCAATGATTTGTTTGTACATCCCCACCTGGTCTCAAAAGTGCTACTTTAGCTTTTCATGCCATTTAGCCTAATTTTGCCACGTGCTTATTTTGATAGCTGTCTTTTGGTGGATAGCGCGTACCTCCTCCATTGAGAGGGTTCGATTCTCCTTGGCCAAACAGCTCATGTCTTGGTTGACCTGGATGAATTTTTCTCACAACTTATGAAAGTGTTCTTCAAGAACATTCTTTTGCTTCTTCACAGAGGTCAACCAAAGGTTGTCGGCAACAAGCTATTTTTTTTTCTCTTGTAAGGCCTTAAGTGCCTTGGTATGCGCATGAGTTTGCACCTGTGCTGCAGAGGCATCCCAAACAGCCTTTTTTTTTTCTTCTACCATCTTCTTATTCTCCATTAGTAGCTTGGTTAGTTGCTCAGTTTTGAAGCTATCCAGTTGGTCTGCAGGAACAAATTGCAAAAGGTCCCGATGTGCTGCTTGTAGGGCCACGAGCCTTTCTTGCAATTTCTGCACCTCTACTTCAGCATGCTTGACCCTCACCTCTATCAAGACCAACTTCCCCTTAGTGGAAATGAGATCTGATTGAATTGCTGTAACATCTTGAGAGATGTCAAATAGGAACATCATTACTTGTCCTATTTGTAGCAATCAATCAAGAGCATCCTCATGTTCTGCAGGAGTCATTGAGGTTCCGGCCAAAGTTTGAGCATCCCATGCTCTTATGAGATCTGTCGGTGGTACAATAGGTACATTGAATGACTCTTTAATGTGGTCTGCGACCACTTCTGCAGCTCCTGCTGCATCCTGGTGTTCCATGACCACCACTATGGCCCTTTCACTAGTTTCTAATTACACTTGGAAAGATGTAGCATTTCCCGAGATCTGTTGTGACCAAGTACTTTCCCCTCCTCTAGTATGGATGGACACTTCACCCCTTGTATGATCCAAAGAAACTATGGGCTGTATGGCATTGTCAATGACGCGGAAGAGATTTGCATTATCATGACTTCCCCAACTGACCGTCTCAGCGATGGCCCTAAGATGGCTAATTGACGGTCTATAATCTTGTGGCGATGGTGGTTGCTCCTAGCCTGTGCTAGGCCCTACTTTAGGTTGTTGGCTGGGTCCCGTACTTGGAAGTTGGATGGGTCCTGCAAGTTGAGTTGCAGTTGGTCTAACTGTCTATTCTTTTTCTTGTTCTGGTCCCAGCATCTCACCAATGATTTTCCTTGCAGCTAGTGGCTTTAACAATTCAGCATATGAAGCATTCTAGGCTTTTCAGAGGACATCATTAGTGTATCCTCTGATACTAGCACATTGGCACAACTTCCTGATAAGACAAGAAAAGGGTAAGGTAAGCTTCCCTATCTTCCGTTCCTCGAACCGCCTTAGGATCTCCGTGAAATATAGATGAGGTAGGTTAGCATTAACCTTTCCCATCAGCACTGCACATCCCCTTGTTGCATATGTTGAAATCCTTTTTAGGCCCTTCGTGGGGAAGAGGTGATACATTCCAATTTTGAAATAAATCCTCTCTTTCGTTGTCAACTCTCCAAATGTCTTATCTTTGCCATATGCCCTCTCCAACCAAACTCATCGTGCATCGAGGTCTAAACAGGTGGATAACTGAGCAACTTTTGGCCATGTATTCGGAAGGTTTACTATTTTTGAAATGGCCTACACAAAGAAATCAACTGTCACACCACAAATGTTAACCGTGGTGCCTTCTTCTTTATTGTGCCAAAATTGGTATGTTTCCCCTAAGTACTAGGCACCGCTTTCAGAGAGGATAGGCCATAATGGGGATCCCTTGAGATGGTCCCTAACAGCCTCTAGAGCGAACTCTATGAAAGATTCAAAATTTAATTCCACAATCACCACAGTGAATGTGGACCTTTCATGGATAGCCTGAACGCACTCTTGGGGCAACGTGAGATGTTTTCCCTATTCAAGCACTGCAATAGCTCCTCCTTCTACCTATCCAAATTGTATAGAAGTAGAGTCCTCTTGGTGGATACTGAATTATTGCTCCTCCTGATCTGCATGTTGTCCGACAAGATCTTGTCTTCCTCCTCCTCTAGGTCATTTGCTCCCACCTTAAATAGGACCTTGTTGTTGTCCTCGTTTCAAGGCCATCTACAATCACATGGGCCAATCGTTAGTAAGGTTGTTACCAAAATTAGGTTATACATCATTGCTTTCCTCAATTAATTCATTTTATCTCTGTGTGATGTTTCCTGAAAGGTTCTAATAGTGAGTTCGTTTTACTTAGGTGGTTTCCAATTTTAGTTTCTCGGTGTACCTAAAGGATGAAATTATTTTTGGCACAATTATTCTTAATGTTATAACTAATTACCCTTGATAATGTCCTTCAGGCGATGACAAATTCCAAAAAAAACTTATGCGCTATTCGGCATGTGTCCCTCCCCCATGACTAAGCTGAACACTCCAGGTTCAAGTAGGTTCAGACAGAATGAAAATTAGAGTACTAGCGAGCGAGATATAGAGATAAAAGCAAGGGTTTCACAATCGGAATTTGTAGGGAAAAATTTGAAAAAACTCCCCCGCATGAAGTGTGGAAAATGATGCTAAGTGTTGTAGGGGGAGGGGGGGTCACATATTTATAGTTTAATGTGACGTGATATCGTGTACGTGATATTGCATACGCGATATCGCGTTGGCCATATAATTTAGGATAATAAGGACATGTGGCACATGTTAAAGGGTTTTAGGATAATTTAGATAGTTTTGAAGGCATGAATAATGATATGTGGGTGGACTGGAGCAATAAGACCTCGGGTGGTAAGTGAGAGAAAAAGGCCATGTAATGGTACATAGGAATGTTGGAATTAAGAGGAATAGTAGTTAGGAAAGAATATTGTGGAAAATATGCTAAGGGTAAGAAATGGTTTGTGTGAGTTGTGTCATAAGTGAAAATTACAAAAAATTACACAAGTGGGTCCTCCCCAGAGCAAGTTCCAACCTAGAATGCCCTTGTGTAACCACACTTAAAAGTGTCTGTGGGCACTAGAAGGGTTAAATGTAATCCGCACTGATTCCACAAAACATACGCATGTAAATATCATCGGAATGAGGTAAGAATTCTACGCTACACGAGACACAAGTAACAATTACACGAACAATGAGATGAGACGAACTATAGAAGGGATAGTAGAGATTGGGACATGAGGTAACTGACCCAGGGTACAATGAATCCTACATGAAAAGCATGATTAACGTGTCATTAACTTGTCGTTCCAAGATCAGGACTAAGTCCATTCCTCTAATCAATGAAACCACATTCTTTCATCCCATGATGAGCAGCTATGAGAGTACCGAAACAACAAGGAGTATGATCACTTGGCATTTTGTTCAAGGGAGGAGTGATTTTTGTTTTGTGGCACTACCCTTTCTTCTTCTTCTTTTTTCAATTGCTGAATCTAGAGAAGCCACCAACCTTCAGGCATGGGTGCATGTCTTTTCAATGGGACCTCCTAAAATAGTATTGGATTTTTGAGTGCCTTTTGATTACTCTTACTTCCATTTTGTGTTAGATCTACAAGGATCCTAGTACAACCACGTTGCATGATATCAAATCAGTTGACACCAAGGTCTATTGGCCTTTTTAAGGTCTTCAAAAGAGTTGAAGTAGTGGCATATCAAATTAGTTTATCTCTATAGTTATTGAGGATTCATGATGTGTTTCATGTGTCAATGTTGAGAAAGTATGTTTCAAATCCAAGGCAGATGATAAAGATGGGCTTTGAAATAGAACTAATGACACTATTTGGATTTATGCCAAAGGGAGATTGTAAGAACACAATGCAGATAAGATCTAGATGTTGATTGTTAAGTGGTTAAATAAAAAAGTAGAATTCCAAAAGAGGGAAGGTACATAAGAATATAATAGGAATCTAACTCTTCACAAGGAGATCCATATTTGTGAGCTAGAAAAAGAGGCACCACTAGAGGAAGTGGTCCAACAAAAGAGCCTGCTAATCTAAAAATCTTGCTAAAATTTTAGCCAAGATTGATAAGACATGAGATTCCATGGATGAATAGTTTCAATTTACATTAAAGATAATGAAAGAAAAATTGGAGTAAGAAAAAGCCAAAGAGTAGGAAAAGAAAATTAAGAAGAAAGCAAGCAAGGACATGTACAAGCATAAAGGGAAAGCAATTGCAGTAAAAGAGGTTATAGGCTTTGATTCACACATAGTCATCACCATTAGACATGCATCAAAGTTCAATAATTAATTAATTATTCTTAGACTTTTTAACGTTTATTCTCCACTTTTATTATTGAATGGTGATTTCTTCATGTGATGGCTTGTTAGTCTCATGATGGAGGGTCCAAGATGATGCAATGTAATGTCACTGGTAAGTGATTGAACTTGGTTTGAAACCCTAATAAATAAGTATGATGGTCAATCTAATCATGTATAACATGAAAAACCTAATATGACCATGGTAAGTGATGAGACGCGAATTGCACAGGCCGTGATATCGCATACGCGATATCGTGTTTGCCGCGATATTGCATCCCCTGCGATATCGCGTACGCGATATTGCGTCATTCCCTGCGATATCGCGTACGCGATATCGCGGTCCGTCGCCAAATCTATAAATAAGAGGCGACACTCCCCTCATTTCACATCATAGACGTAAAGTAGCGAAGCTCTAGCGGATTGATCACCCCAGAGATAGAATGTTTTCCATGTGCCCTTAGTAGGAGTCCCCCAAGTGAACGGTTCTTTGTTCGAGCAGCTTTGTACTTGAATGCAAGTTGTGTATGGCAATAAAGATGAGCTTTGTGGATAAACCTTGCAGTGCATGGATAGGTTTAATTAATGTTATTTATTTCTTTCCTAGTAACGCAGCATGAGTATGACTTGGTTATGAGCGTTGACGAACGTGTACGGCTAGCCAAGGAATCAGCTACTCATCGCGAGTAGTTTCTCTCACCCTTTCCTCCTAGAACATGGGACAAGTACGACTTGACTACGAGCATCTACGAATGTGTACAGCTAGTCAAGGAATCGGCTGCTTGTCACACTTAGGTTAGTTAAGTGCCTTAGTACGACCGCTTCGAGCACATGCATTACATGTGGTAATCCTAGTAACGATTAGCATTTGGTAGCCACAGTTGCATAGTTCAGGGTGTGTACGGCAAGTGGGAACGAATGCTGATGCTAGGACTTAGTGCTGTAGTTAGAGTTAGCTTTATTTTCTCAACCCTTCACCATTTAGCATAGGAGATAAACTGTAAAATACCAAAAAAATCATATACCTCGGACTTACTTAACCATACACTGTGACAACAACAAGTAAGTCTGGGAAGACAACGAACGATTAACCCCAAGTGTTCCTTGTGGCGTTTAGGCATTTAGTCTGCTAAGTTCGACCAGATCGCGCATGCTATGCTCGTTTTGTATGGTTGAGTGTAGGGGTACCTCGCCACTCATCATTGGCGCCGTTGCCGGGGACTAAGTGTTTTTTCGCCAATTAGAACATAAGGGATATCACTCACATCGTTGTGAGCTTTAACGAACCTTCAGGTTAATCAGTTAATCAAGAACATAAATAACAGTAAACAGCAGACCATTAGAATGGCTTCTTCTCAAAAAATTAACTCACCTAAGGACAATACAGAAGACAGTCAGCACCGCACGCATAACCGAGACCAGCCATGTCCTAAACAATCTAAGGTCACATATACTCATCCTGATGAGTATGT
>MNCI01026620.1:240938-262485 GCA_015680685.1 Gnetum montanum
ATCTTTTAGTTTCTTTAGGACCCTAGAAATATAAAACTCACAATCACCTTACACCATAAATGTCATATTTTTCAAAATTTTGGTCCAACCAAGGGATCGATAAGGGTTTGGATCATCATAAATAAATCTCGAAAACTGATGAGCAATGAGATACCCCTATGCCCAACCATATGAATCACAAGCATTCACACATGATCCGATCAAATTCCATGGATGGGACTAATTTGGCATCTAGATCGCTATGCCTTGATCATAATTCGCTATCTCCCCATTTGGACAAGTGGTAGCTTTGTCACGTATGGTTTAGTCTAGAGTGAGGCATATGATTTTTATTATTTTATGTTTTATTGTTCTATGATTAACAATAGGTTAAAACTCAATTTATAATCAATTCAACTAATCTAATTTCTAATTAGTAATCAACTACCCTAACATAAACAAAATACAACTACAAGAATTCGACTACTCTATTGACAAAACTATGAAAACTATTGAAGAACCATTGAAACGAATGCCCAAACCATGCACCCAAGTGCTATATTTATAGGCTGGTGTATACCCCGCAACATCAGATACTTGACATCGTGTCTTGGATCTAACATCAAATATCGGATGTCACATCTTGGTCCCGACATCGGATACCCAACATTGGAGTCAATGAAAAAATGTGTTTAATCAAAAACTAATAATTACCCCTTGGGTAATTAAAGGTGGCATCAAAATGTGTTCCTAAGGCCAATAAACCTTTACAAAAAAGAGATAAGATGCCAAGGGATGGATGTGCACACGGATGGGACTACTTGTAGTAATCCTAGCCTAGGGGACAAGGATAAGAAGAGTAGTAGGTACACTTAGTGCACCAGCCATTACTTCAAACTCAATAATCTATCCAAGAAGAGGTACCAACACCATCCACTACTACACCAACAACACAAGTGATACTCCCTATGAGGTGTATTAAAGTAATCAATGACAAGGTAGTTGTGGCCAATGTAGTTACTAAGCTAAACTTCAAACCCTTCTTATAGTTCACTCCATAGGAGATGATAATGTACATACAAACCTCTTCATTATTGCCCATCTTATTTATCAATGGAAAATGGTTTTTAGATAATACCTATATGTTTTGGAACAATTAGGTAGCTAAAGCTACTATAAAGATAGGAGATACTTTGTCTCCTATCATTGAAGCCATTGTATCTACACTTGGGATCCCAAATAATGAGGCATTTAGCAGAAATTCTATATCTCTATGTAACTAAGGATGCATGAAATTATTTATGTGCATTCAAATCTATAGTTCGGGATTGTTTTACTGTGGTGATAAACCATTGGTAGTGCCTCACCTCATACACTAGCTAACCTCATACACTACCTCATGTGGTGTGCTACCTCACCTTTTGTACTACCTCATATGGTACGTTGCCTTACCTAATGTGTTACCTCACTTAGTGTGCTACCTAACGTAGTGCACTTCCTTACTTCATACACTACCTCACCACTTTTGTTACAAATCAATACCTTAAGAAAAAAGAGCTCAAAGGAGAATTTATTTTTTAACAATTTTCTTTTGCATTTTTTTGGTAATAGCTTCTCCTCCTTTCTTGGATTAGGATGTTATTTCTTTTTCTTTGTATTTTTAAGTCATCACTTTATCATGTAGCTAGACTTTGTTGAAGTCTTGCTATGCTTTCATAACCCGAAACCATTTGATTAACACAGAGTCAAGTATTTATGCAATGAATAAATCTTAATTTGATTTTCTTAAATTTTAAAATTTTTTTATTAAATCTTAATAATAATATCTTATTGATAAATTTATTTATTAAATTTAGAAATTAGAAGTAATTAATTCATTTAGATAGATTAGCATAGCTATGTGGAGTTTTGTGAAAATTTTTCCTTGCTTGAGAAGGTCATACTTATACAAAATGATGGTGGACCATTAAGGGTGTAACTAAAAATATTTTATCACTTTGTGTATTAGTGTCACACTTTTCCCATAAGAGATTATGGCATGGTTTGCATGTGTGTTTAATTTCTACCTTACACCTTTCTTGCAAGGGATTACAACAAGTTTTAATTATTTTTGAATTATTTATATTTATAAAATACATAATAATTATAAAAATATCATTTTCCTATCATGGCAACATAGGTTTCCTCATTTATATCATATATACTATAGCATTCTTATTTATTGAATGTAATGATATATGTAAGTAAACTTTGTAATTCACATTTCTATCATCTCCAATGTTTAAGATTGATTCACTATGCATACCATTAATAGACCTCTTATGATCTCGATTAGGGAAGACCCTATCATTGACATCATTATTGAGGAATGCATCTATAAACTTTTTGTTTTGTTTTTACATTTACAATTTTTCTTTTCTTAGTTCTTGATTTAGTAGAAAATAAAGAACTAAAGCAATCATGGTTCAATTGAACAAGAAAAATAAATTGTAGAAGGATTTTGCAAAGAATTTAGAAAAGCTACACCTACTACTTGAGAAGGATTTCTTCAATGAAGGATTTATTGAGGATTTGGTGGATTACAAATTCATGTTGCCTCAACAATTAGAGTATTTTACTCATAAGAAGTGATGAGCGATGAGGTACCCCCTATGCCCAACCATACGAATCACAAGTGTTCATGCATGATCCAGTCGAATTCCATGGATGGGACTAGTTGTGGTATCTAGATTATTATGCCTTGATTGTACTTTGTTATCTTCCCACTTGGACTAGTGGTAGCTTTATCATGTATGGTTTAGTTCAAAGTGAGACATATGATAATTGATGTTGTTGCGGCCTTGTGCTACTCCTAACGATAATAAAGAAATCAATTATTTAAACTAATTAATAATGCAAAGTAAAGTCTAAACTAGTCTACGGGCAATGAGTTTGCATTCCCAACTTTCCATACATGTCCTGAACCCACATATCCACTATTGGGATTAGCAAACGCTATGCTACTGGGCAAACCAAGCAATAACGCTATTAAGATTACCAAGTCAATACATGTTTACACTTGAAACTGGTTGTGTTCATTCTGCTAACTCATTTATATGCATGGAAACGTAAATATTAACTAAGTACATGGAATATAAATTACATTAAAAGTAAATTTCATTTAAGTCAAAGTGCTACAATGAATAAGAATCAATCTCGATCTTATTGTTATTCATGGAATGTGTCCAAGTACATTGCCACTCAAATAAGACATTGTACAATTGACTCAAATCTACACCGTGGCCACTCACTAACTATTCTCTAAGACTATGGAATAAAACTGCAAGAGTTCAACTACTCTATTAACCAAAGAATGCCATAAACACAACTGTGAGCATGTATTTATATATTTTATTGCTAGGTTGCATCAATGGGACCTCATCAATGCATCATTTCATGTGTCAACAAGGCCTTGTAAACACAACTTTTATGTTGATGGGGCTACATTAACAAGGCCTAGTCGATAGGGACCAATCAACAAGGCCTAGATATCGAGGCTAGGAGATCAGGGTCAACCAAAAAGTTACCTTTTTGTCTAATATCCCAACCAACCAATGATTCATCATACCCCCACGACTAAATAAAAACTTGTCCTCAAGTTAATACGATAGGACTAAGCTTTCTTTACAAAAAATTAGGAATGATGGGATTATTGACTAACATTAACTACTGATTGACTCTAAGTGTCACATTACAAAATTTTATTTAAGTGGATGCATACAAAATGACAGAGTGACAAAAAGACTAGACAGACTTTGAAGATTACAAAATTTGTAGAGGTCTTCAAGAATTCGCTAAAGGTGGTTCTTCTTGTTTCAGCTAGTGATGGCAGACTTCCAACCTAGATTGTTATGTTGATGCTTCTCTAGTTATGTGGAAAATTCTTGAAGGATGGACTAAAATTTCTTCTCATCATCCCATGGATCTAGTAAACATGTGATACTTGACCTGCTATCTTGTATGTTCTACGATTTGTCCATGGGCATATCCTCTATTGTCCCTCTCTTGGCTTCATTTCCATGCCTGGTAAAAAACCTTCTTCCTTAGGAATTTCTTTTAGCGTCACCTGTAGTCACTAAAGGATCAACATTAGTTTTGATAAATTTTCCTTAATAATTAACCCTTTTTAGATCCCTTCATTTTCATTTAAGTAGAAGGTGATGACATCATACTGTGCCCAAGGCTATGAGGCAACTAAAATCATCAAGCTGTTCACATTATTTTGATCAATTATTATTAGTTACCATGATGTTTGAAAATAGGATGCTATAAAAATTTCAAAGTGGACATCCCTAGCCCCCATGACTAATAAGCATAGCTCTGGAAGCACGCCAGTTTTCAAACAATTGAAACCAAAGGTTTGATTCAAAAGATGGCCAAGAAATATTGAACTTGAAGGATATTTTAACAAAAAAGTAGAAAAAAGTAATTGAAAGTGATGAGAAGTAGTTCCAAATTTATGCACAAATTCAACGAAACTGTCATTGAAGTTCTAGAAGATGTGAAGGTTCGTTCAAATCCATGATCAACAAAAGTTCAAACTATCATTGATGTTCTAGAAGATGTGAAGGATGAAAGGTGTGAGGTGGTGATCCTTTAGAAGATGTTGTGCTGCGATGATATTTAGGAAAGTGGTAGTAGCGATTTTAAGTAGAGGACATAGAACTAGATGGAGAAATAGGTTGTTGAACATAATATCTGTATGGTTTCAGTTGGTAGTAAGGGTAGGGCTGGCTTGGTGATGGCTTTCCCCATGACTATTGGTTTTGCCACTATGGTTGATGACGGTGTTGAGGCTAGTAATAAGTCCCCCTAGGATAGTACAATTGATTGTAGGATTATTTATGATTACCTTCTAAGAAAGGTAATTTTCTAGGCATTTGCTTTTGTACAAACTTGGGATTCAATGCAAAAACCCAATACTCATTTAGATGTAACATGATTGGGAAATAGCCCTTTGGATGATCATATAGGCAGATGTCACATCCATCATCTTCTTCTATGGGTGAGTCTATAGCCTCTTCTTCTATAGTCATTTTCCCTATTTACCAATAAGTGTTCCTGGTTATTTCTTTGTTCTTCTTCCTCCATTTATTATGATCACCTAATTCATTTTTTGTTACCTTCTTCTCTACATTTTCTATGAAAGTTGTAGCATTTTCATTTATCCACTCTAACATCCTATCGAGCCTTACTTGGAGTTCATCAAGAGATTATTTCAGTGGCAAGGTTTGTTGTGAAATCACCTCATCGAGAGCTGCCTCTTTTTCCTTTTCATAGATATGGACCTTCTTCTTTTTAAGGGTTGGGCCCCACTGATATTTCTCAGCACTCTCCCATTTATATAACTCTCCTTCTTCTTTTGTGACATGCTCGATTAGCTCTCAAATCTAATGGATTTGTAGCTCATATAATTGACCTGAAGCATACATCCTAAGGGTCTCCCTTGTTTCATTACAAAGCCCATATATGATGTGGAAAAGTTGCTCTTCTTGAGAAAAACCATGGCCTGGACATTTATTCAGTAGAGAATAGTATCTATCTAGGGCCATATCCAAGGGCTCATGTTGTTCTTGTTTCCGTCCTTGGATTCATTTCCTTAGGTTAGACACCCTCGTATATGTTTGGTATTTCTCATTGAAGAGTTCAAACATTGTGAACCACTGATGGATTGAATTTGGTTTCAATGATCTATACTGCATTTCAGTTTTATATATTAGTGTTCTAGGAAAGAGCTTAAGCTCTTGCCACCCACTTTCAATGTTCTATAAAATACAGGCATCATGAAATTTTTACAAATGATGTTGTGGATCAGAATTATAGCCTTTGGCAAATTTAGGAATGTCATTCATATCAATCCTTTTGATGCAACTTTCCTTGCAATGCCTATGGGGTATTTTAATTACCTCTGTGATCTACATCATGCCCTTAGTGACCAATAAGGATTTATTGTCATTAGACATGTCATGGTGAAAATCTCTATTTCTATTTCTCTAATCGTGACGATTTTTTCTATGCCCATTTGGATGTCTTTGATTTTGCCCTTGGTTTTGATTTCTATCCTTATTTTGACCCCATAGTGGAGCTCTATCTCTATACCTATGTTCATCTACATTAGAACTAGATGTTGAAGAGGAAGAGGAAGATGAGAAACTACGAGAGTTGCCATGGCTTCTATAGTTTTCCCCATGGTCCCTTGATTTATATTTTCCAAGTTTTAAGTAGGTCTTTGGCCTTAAGGTCTCCTTGGCAATGGCGCTAATGATGAGTGGTGAGGTACCTCCTACGTCCAACCATATGAATCACAAGCAATCACACACAATTTAGTTGAATTCCATGGATGGGACTAGTTGTGGCATCTAGATTGTTATGCCTTGATCGTAATTTGTTGTCTTCCCACTTGGACTAGTGGTAACTTTGTCATGTATGGTTTAGTCCAAAGTGAGGTATATGATTCTTGATGTTGTTTTAACCTTATGCTACTCCTAAGGATAATAAAAAAATCAATTATTTAAACTAATTAACAATAGAAAGTAAAGTCTAAACTAGCTGTAGGCAATGAGTGTTCATTCCCAACTTGCCATACACATCCTAAACCCACGTATCCACTACTAGGATTATCAAGCACTATGCTACTAGGAAAACCAAAAAATAAGACTATTGGGATTACTAAGCGAATACGTGTGTACGCTCAAAATTGGTCGTGCTCATTCTGCCAATTCATTAATATGCATGGAAACATAAATATTAACTAAGTACATGAAACGTAAATTGTATGGAAAGTAAATTTAATCTAAGTCAAAGTGTTGTAATGAATAAGAATCAATCTTGATCTTATTTTCATTCATGGCTTGTGTCTAGGTACATTGCCATTCTAATAATATGTCGTACAACTAACTCAAATCCACATTACAAGCACTCACTAATTGTTCTCTAAGACTATATAATAAAATTGCAAGAGTTGGCTACTCTATTGACCAAAGAATGCCAATACATAGTAAGAGGATGCGTATTTATAGGCGAAAATAGACACTACATCGATGGGGCCTCATCAATGAATCATTTATGTCAATGGGGCCTCGTTGATGGGGCCTAGTCAACAGGGCTAAGATATTGGGGCTAAGATATCAAGGCCAAGATTTTGGGGCCAAGATATTGGATCCAACCAAAAATTGACTTTTTGTCAAATATCCTAGCTGATGAGCGGCAAGGTACCCCTACACTCAACCATACAAATATGAGCATTACGCATGATCAGGTAAAACTCCAAGGACTAAGTGCTTATGCACCTTCAAAGAACAAGAATGAACTAGGTGATTGTTGTCTTCCCAAGCTTACTTGTATGGCATGATTGTATGGTTAAGTAAACTCGAGGTATATGATTTTTATGCCTTTTATGTTATGTCCTGGTGCTAAAAGGGAGAAGTAAAATAGCTAAGTAACTAATTTAATTTAACTAATCTGCTAGGTTCTAAATAGTCCCAACACCAACATCTATTCCCACTCTCTGTACACATCCTGAACCAGTGTAACACTACTAGGATTACCAAATGCTAGTCGTTACTAGGTTACCAAGTGTTCCACGTATGCTCAAAGTGGTCGTACTAAGTGTGCTTACTTGTAAAAATTAACGAATCAATAAAAGCAACATCAATTAACTAACGAAAGCATTAAATAATTGTAAATAACGTTAAATGCAATAAATAAGCTATTCTGAATGCTACAAGGTTTAACACAAAGTTCCTCTTTATTTGTGGACATATGGTGTGCTCAGGTACACAATGCTTGAATAAAGATCCATTCACATTATGACTCCAACTGCAGGCACTCAGAAATAATTCTAACTCTGAAAAGGAAAAACTGTAAGAGTTCAGGTAAGGGACTAAGAAACTAATGCCAAAACCAAGTGCGCCAGCCTCTTATTTATAGGCAATGAGACAGGTTCTGATATCGGATGTTTGATATCGCTTGGCAAGCTCTTATATCATGGACCCGATATTGTGGATCTGATATTGTGGTCCCAATATCGCAGTTTATCATACCCCCTGACTAAATGAAAATTCGTCCTTGAGTTCCTTACAAAATATTGGGAAGGTATGGGATTATTAACCATACAACAATCTGACAGTGACATGAAATGATAGACTCAAAGTGCCTGGTGAATGGATCAACAAACATATTACAACATTGGTGTTCATACCCATTGTGGTGAACACCATACATAGATGACATCCAGACATTTATTTGATAGCTTGGAAAGAGAGAAAAGAAAATTAGGTGTGTTGCTACCAATGTGCACATCGTTGTTCATCCATGGTCATATGATGCATGTTCCTTGCATAACTACTTCAGCTCTAGTGCATCTTGAGTGCTTCCTCTTATCCTAGTCCATTGTTCATGTGATTTCCATCTGCACACACAACATAGTCACGAATTAGCAAGGATAGATAAGATATAATGTGATTGATACCTTGCCTTGCTATGAAGCACATTGGCTAGGTTTTGGGTATGGAAAATGTTTTGTTAGAGGCTTATCACTAGTGACTACCCAAGGTGTAGGGGTAAGATAAGTAATGGAATGAAAAATTTTGTGACAAGGCCCCCACGACTAATAGCGAACCTCTATTAGCAATAAGATGGAAAATGAGAGAACAAATAAGAATAGAGAAATAACAATGGTGAAGCCAATGAAACAAAATTGGATGTCATGGATGGGTTGAAATGGGAAATGGTTAATTATAGGAAATGTTTAAGCAAAAGAACTTAACAATTGCACCAAAAAGGAATGTTAGTGGGTCCTCCCCAAAGCAGGCTAAAGCCCTTTGTACCCTAACAATCCCATACACCAAAGAGTCCATAGGCTTTAGGAATGACATATGGAAATAATGGTTAAGGACTTACCCACAAGAGTTTACCAAAGAATAATAATGTGGCAACCAAGATATAGATTGAGCATAAAACTGACAATGAAGTGGAATATGAAAAGAAATTTGGAAGAGAAGAGAGAATGGAATGGACTCCCAAGATCAAGGTTGTGTAAAGTCCCTTGTGTATTATGTGGTTAAGTTGACTTAATAGAATTCATTCCAAATCCAAATCAAATCTAACCACATCTAGTGACCCTACATCACAAACTTGACCAACCTAGCCTCCTGAAGTAACAAGAATGCATCCATAGAGCCACTTCCATTCCAACAAGAGAAAGATAGAGAAGTAGGAAGAGAGAAAGGGCATTAGTTAGAGGAAACCTTCAAGCATGGGTAACATGTCTTTCCAGTGCCATAACCAATGCTTGTAGCCCTTATTTCTTATTATGTCTAAGGGGTGTTCTTTTAATTCCCACCAGTTGTATTTTTTTTTTGTTAGAACCACACCATGCAAAGACTTATTTGATTTAGTCAACTTCCTAATATTTGGTCGAGTGGAATGGCGGAAAACTTATGAAAAACATCCAAGAAGCCAAGAGAATAGCTAGCACAAATGCGTTAAATCTCCTTGAGGTTACATCCTTTTCAATCCATTTGAATCTTTCCTTGGGTTGAAGAATACCAAACCACCAATTCATTAATAAGTTTACTTAGAAAAAGAGACAGTACAGTTCCAAGCTCAAGGGAGATCATAGAGCTAAATGGATGAATGGATGATGTGGACTCATTACCTATTTTATCAAAAGAAACCATATCTTTGTATCAACATTAAAAGTCAAAGGTAAAAATCAAACATTAGCAATCAACATCATTATAGTACAATCTACCATCATGAGCACTTATTATGTGACGAGTAAAAATAAATCAAACAAAGAAATAGTAAAAATGTTAACGATAGTATAAAACAAAAACAAGTAAAGATGAAAAATGTGTAAAACAAAAATACAAAAGGAACTGAGGGCTTAGAATGGTTAGCATTGATGGCCATCTCCCCCACGATTGAGTTAGAAGGAGGTGATCCAAAATAAGGAGCATCGTTGTCCACCAACAAAGGCAGTATTAGTACTGGCTGTTTTAGGCTCATGGAATGATTTGGTTTGCTAGATGTAGACTAGTAACTTCTTATTCAGGCTTTCAGGTTTATAAATCATCATGACCCCTAAAGGAAAAGTTTCATGAATGATATAAGGTCCCTCCCATAGCTTTTGAAATTTAGTTCGTTGTGGTACATGTGTGAGATTCCAATACAGAACCTTATCTCCTGGTTGTTATTTGACATTCCTAATCCTTAGGTAATGACATTATTTATTAAAGGCCTTGTGCAATTCGTTAGGTGACAGGGTAGCTAATAAATTCTCATCTAGCAAGTTAAGGTTCATTAACCATTCTTTTTGTGCTAGATTAAGGTCAAGGTTAAGGTCACATGTTGTGGATAGGATACAGAGCTCAGCCTGAATAGGAAGCGCTAAAAGTTTACTCTACACTAACTCATAGGAAGAGTAGCCTATAGGGAGTTTTCACATGGAGCAGTATGCCCAAAGAGCATCATTCAGTTTGGTGCTGCAATCTCGCCTATATTTGCTAATGGTCCATGTCAGTATTTTTGTGATCTCCCTATTGGTGACTTCGGCTTGACCATTTTCTTGAGGATGATATGGTGTAGTCAGCTTATGCTCAACTCCTAAGTGTTACATCAATTTTTGGAAAGTCGCACCTATAAAATGTGTACCATTATCAAAAATAAGGGCATGAGGCATGCCAAACCTATTTATGATTTGTTGTTGAACAAATTGTGTAGCAGTAGATGATATACAGTCCATAATAGTGGCTACTTTTGCCCACTTTGTAAAATAGTCAACAACAACAATAATGTAGGCTTTTCCATTGAACATTGGTGTAATAGGCCCCATAAAATAAATACCCCATATGTCAAAGGCTGTTGAGGGTTGAAACCATTTTTGTAGATCCTCCATTCTAGCAGTCATTCCCCCATCACATTGGCAGCATTCACAAGATTGGACGAAATGATGAGCATCCTAGAACAATGTTGGCCAATAATATCCTGCAAATAAGATTTTAATGGTTGTTTATCTCCCAGAATAATGACCCCCACAAGGGCCCTCATGAGCATCTTGGAGAACTCACAATTGATCTACATCGGGAACACACCATCAAACCAATCCATCAAAACATACTTTATAAAGTTGTTTGTTAATTTCCATGAAATATTTGGCTTAGTGAAGAAACTGTTGTTTCTTTTTAACGTCTAACCTTTGCGGTGTTTCTTGTGTGAGGAGATAGATAAGAATGCTACTATACCAATTTGTCTTTGTGGTTAATTGATTGTTTATTACACCTGCAAAGAGAAGTTTATCAGTGAAATGGTCAAAAATTGGATATTCATCCTCTTTTTTGTCCCATCATAACCAAGATAAATGATCAACAACAATATTCTTGGTGCCTTTATGGTTGACCATCGTAAGATGGAACTGTTATAAGATCACGAGCCATCATATGATGCAAGGGCTTACCATTGGTTTATTCATTAGGAACCAAATTTCACTATAATCCATATGTACAAATATCTTCTAGCCCAATACATAGTGCCTAACTTTTTCTAGTGCAAATACCACAGCCATTAAGTCTTTTTCTGTTATGATGTAATTGAGTTGTGCACTAGCAATACTTCGACTTGCACAATGAATGTAATAGGGTCGTTTCTGATCATCTAACTATGTAAGTACAATTCCTAAAGCAAAGTTGGACATGTCAGTCATTATGTGGAATGGTCTAGACCAGTTAGGAACTTGTAGAATAGGTGTTTCTACAAGCTTTTGCTTTAAGGTTTGAAAGGATAGCTCACATTCCTTGGTCCTTTCAAAGGATACATCCTTTTTTGTTAGTTCTACCAAAGGTTTTGCAATCCTTGAAAAGTTCTCAATGAAGCATCTATAATAGCCAGTATGTCCAAGGAATGACCAGATATCTTTTACAGTTTCAGGTTGACGAGTGATTCCTTGGATAACCTTAATCTTTTCAGGATCTACCTCTATCCATGTTTGTGAAATCTTATGCCCTAACACAATGCCTTCTTGGACCATTTAATGGTATTTTTTGCCAATTGAGCCTTAAGTTGGTTTCTACACATCGTTTCAGTACTTGCTCTAATCGATCCAATGCTTACTCAAAGTTTGCTCCATAGGTGGAGAAATCATCCATGAAAACCTCCACACCATTCCTTATTTGCTGCTGAAAGATACTTAGAACCAAACATTGAAACGTTGCTATGGCATTACACAAGGCAAATGGCATCTGCCTATATGCAAAAGTCCCCCAAGGACTTGTGAACATGGTCTTGGCTTGGTCTTCTAGTGCTATTTGAATTTGATTGTATACATTGTAATCATCCAGAAAACTATAGTAGTAATGCCCTACAATGGTGTCTAAGACTTAGTCGACAAATGGCAATGGGAAGTGGTCTTTGAATGTTGCCATGTTCAGTAGCCTAAAGTCTATACACACCCTCCATTTACCTTCCTTTTTAGGCACACTGACTAAGGGACTAACCCATTCACTATCAGCAATGGGGTAGATGAACCCAGCTTTTAGAAGCTGTTCAATTTCTTCTTTAACCACTTGCTTAAGCTTTGGGTTTAGTCATCTCTGTGGTTGTTGTCAAGGCTTCATGAAGGGGTTAGTGTAAATTCTATGTTGGCATATCCTAGGATCTATTCTAGTTAATTTGGGATATGACCAAGCAAAGGCTTTCGACCATTTTTTTACCATTTTCAGCAATCTTTCTTTTTGTTGAGGAGGGAACTTAGCATTAATGATTACCAATTTTCCATTCTTGAGCTTAGCGTTAATGTATACTTCATACCAGTGGGCAATGGTTTTAACTCAAGGGACTCTTGCTTGAACTCATCAGGGATTTCCAAATTCTCCTAGTTGATATTTTTGATGTCAGAAATTGGAAGTTGATGATGGACTTGCTCTAATGTGTCTATGCTATTAATGTAGATGCAAGTCAAGCTTTCAATTAGTTCCATGCATATACTTGCATTGCTCTCTTGGTTAGCTATTAGCCACTAGGTGCCTTCTTGTCTTGTGGCTGTTGCATACAGGCATCTTTGTATGTTAGTTATTTATGCACATAGGTTTCATGCATGCAATGTTAAACGTTGTACAAACCAGGCCTTCTACACGTAGTTGCACCCTGTGTCACTGTATGCAATGCATGGAACTTTCTTCTTCTTGATCTTTCCAAACATATTTTCCTTTGATATTTCTAGGGAAAGATCACATATTCCTAGGTGTGCATCAATTGTGCTTAGCCATGCTCTTCCCATAATGATTGGGAAGTCCCCCTTGTAGTTATTGACTTGAATCACTAGGAAATTAGTTGGATATGACCATCCACAAATAGTGGTGACAATNTGCTACGGCTAGGCAAGGAGCTCACCCTGCATAGTTGGAGAAGGTGATAATGGAGTTAAGGATGGAAGAGGTGCGGTCGGATGAGAAGGATAGTATGTTTGTGGAACATCTCTCCTAGGAGAAGGAGTTATATAGTACTCATGGACTTGGTAGTAAGGCTAAGGAGTGATGTGACTAGTAGAGTCACGTGGAGAGATTGGGTGCTACATGTAGTATCCATACGGGTCAAGTTGACAGTAAGGGTACTGTTGACGTGGTGGTGGCATTTCCCATGATTGTGGGTGTTACCACTATTGATACTATTCATTTGGTTATGGTGGAGCTCCACTTAGATAATACATCAAGGGTTTGGTGGAACTGCCTTGGGTTACCTTGAGGATAAGGTAACCTTCAGGGTGTTTGTCATCTGTTTAATCGTGGGTTTAGTCCATACACCCTAGACTCTTGCAAATGTGACACTACTGGGCAACATCCCTTAGGATGGTCATATTGGCATATCTCACATCTACTATCATTATCTATGTCTGAATCCACAACCTCTTGAATGACAGCAACTTTGCCCTTACCCTTGTTACGTGCATATTCAGCTTCTCTCTTTTTTCTCCTTTCTTGATCACTACCTTGCTCTCTAGACTCCTCTACTATTTTGAGAATGATTTGAAATTTATTATCTAGGGTGTCCCAAATTTGATCTACCTTTTCTGATATATTTGATGCAAACTTTTCAATGGGCAAAGTCTTCCTATTCACCATCTCTTCAAATGGTGACTCTTCTTCATCCTCATAAAATCTAACTTCCTTCTTTCAGAGGGAAGGGTCTCTATTGTATTCCTCTACACTTTCTCTTTTTCTTAACTCACCTTTGTGCTTGGAAACTTCAACAATCTTTGTATTTGATGGGCTTTGAGCTTAGATAGCCTTCCTTGGGCATAAGTCCCAAGGGTTCTTTGCATTTCGTACCTAAGCCCATCTACAATATGACATAGTTGTTCCCTCTGTGAGTAACCATGGCCAAGGCAACAATGTAATAATGCATAATATTGGCCCATGGCAGCATCCAAGGGTTTGTGTCCTCCTTGTTTCCATCCTTGGATTTTCTTTCGTAGGTTGGACACTCGGGTATACATTTGATACTTATCATTGAATAACCTTAACATGGTACTCCATCGACGAATAGATTCTGGTTCTAAGGATCGATACCAGCTTTCCACCTCTTTGATCAATGTCTGTGGAAACAACTTTATTTTTTGTCACTTGTTTTCTATATTTTGCAAGGCACATGCATCATAAAATGCTTGTAGATGATTTTGAGGATCAATGTTGTATCCCCCTTCAAATTGTGGGATATTGTTCATATCTAATCTTTTGATCCTACTATCCTTTTGGTTCCTTTTTGAGATCCTAATGGCCTTGGTTATATCTAGCATACTTCAGGTAGCGAGTAGGGGTTCATCATGATCGTATTCTCTATGGTAACTATGATGCCTATGTTGTTCCCTACTCTCCCTCCTTTCATGATGTGTTTCTCTAGAATACCCTCATCCCCTTTCTCGACTATTTCGTCTATGATCTTTGTTTCGCTTACCATTGACCTCATGATCTTTCTCTTTGCGACTACATCCAAATCTCGAAGGAGAGGAGGAAGCAGATGATGAAGGTGGAGAGGAAGGAGGATTGGCATCATGACAGTGCTTGTCACTTTCTCTTTAATGGTTGTGGCCTCATCCACATTTACGGTCGGGATGTTCGTCATCATCATGTGTTTGTGTTCCTGTTTTAAATCCTCCTGAGGTAGGTTCATCACCCTCATTTTCACTTGTGACATATGAGACATCCTGAGATTATTTCCCCTTCATATATTTATAATGGCTCTCCTGTTGTAGGTCCCTTTGATGTTGTTCCTCTATGGGTCTATAATCTCTAGAATCTTGTTCATGCACAACATATTCCGATTGTAGGTGCTGCATACCAATTCATGTGAGAGCACGAAGAAGCATGCTTGGAATTGAGTGATTGGGTGGTAACACTATGTTACCCTCTAAATCACGTCATCGTAACTATTCATCCTAGTGGAGGATAAAGGTAAAGTTTAGTACATACTCATCGGGATGAGTGTATACCAAGTGAAATTGTTGGGGCACTGGCAGATCATCATGTGTACTATGCCTCCAACTATTCATTGTGTCAGACCTAGGTGGTGAAGCACTTTCATAGGAAGAAGGAGACATGATTAATTCTTCAGTGTGCAATACTCTCTTTTCTATAATTGTAGGATAATCAACCCTAAGGGTTTGTTCCAATGATGGGAAGATTTCCTAAGTTCTAATTAGCGCACAAACAACAAAGTCCCTGACAATGGTGCCAATGATGAACGGCAAGGTACCCCTATGCTCAACCATACGAATATGAGTGTTACGTGAAATTTGGTTGAACTCCAAGAACTAAGTGCTTATGCACCTTCATAGAACAAGGATGGGTTAGGTGATCATTGTCTTCCCAAGCTTACTCATATGGCACGATTGTATGGTTAAGTAAACTCGAGGTATATGATTTTCATGCTTTTTATGTTTATGTCTTGGTGCTAAAAGGGAGAAGTGAAATAATTAAGTAACTAATTTAATTTAACTAATCTGCTAGGTTCTAAATAGTCCTAACACCAGCATCTATTCCCACTCTCTGTACACATCCTGAACTAGTGTAACACTACTAGGATTACCAAACACTAGTCGTTACTAGGTTACCAAGTGTTCCACGTATGCTCGAAGTGGTCGTACTGAGTGTGCTTACTTGTAAAAATTTATGAATCAATAAAAGAAACATCAATTAACTAAAGAAAGCATTAAATAGCTGTAAATAACATTAAATGCAATAAATAAGCTATTCTGAATGTTACAAGATTTAACAGAAAGTTCATCTTTATTTCTAGACACAAGGTGTGCTCAGGTACACAATGCTTGAATAAAGATCCATTCACTTTATGACTCCTACTGCAAGGACTTAGAAATAATTCTAACTCTGGAAAGAGAAAACTACAAGAGTTTGAGTAAGGGACTAAGAAACTAATGCTAAAACCAAGTATGCTTGCCTCTTATTTATAGGCAACGAGACAGGTTCCGATATTGGATGTTCGATATCACTTGGCAGGATCCGATATTATGGACCTGATATTGCGGATCCAATATCGCAGTCCTGATATCGTGGTTCATCACTAGCTAACTAATGATTCATCAATATGCATATCAAATAGTCTACACATTCATATGTTAAAATCACATCTAAGTAGCACACAACATAACGCTACAATTCAAATGCATAAATACTAAAGCCATACATAAAGCATAAATACATATTGAATAATTGTTCTTGTATCTTAGTCTAATATCCTTACTAGCAACATCACCTATGATGAAGCGCTATACATTCAATGCGTTGACTAGGCCCCGTATACGCTGTCACGTCGACGTGGCCTCATCGACGCATCCCTCCATCCATTGACGCGGCCTCGTTTACGTGGAGCCTATTTTAGCCTATAAATAAGTGGGCTCCCGCCACACTTAGGTATCTTTCAAGTAGTTGTTACAAAGCCCTTACAGTTTGTTTCCATAGGAGTTAGACTATTTTCCCAAGTGCATGCCCACAGTGTGATGCTTATAATTGTACGACATCTTTATGCGAGTGTGATGTACTTGGATGCGCACATGACCGAAAATAAAGATCAATATTACTTCATCATTGCAGCATTCACTTAGTTTTAATTGTTTAATTTTTATTGTTAATTGTTATTATTATTTATTGTTTTCTTAGTTAATATTTCTTCACCTTCATTTGCTATTCCTGTTGTTAAATGTAGAATGAGTACGACTTCATCATGAGCATTTAAGTGTGGCTACTTGGTAACGCAGTAGCGTACCTAGGATCTACGCTTGGTAATCCTAGTAGTAGTTGTGCATTAGGTCCAAGATGTGTACGGATGATTAAGGAACGAATGATCATCACACTTAGGCTAGCTTGGACTTCATTTCCTATTTCTTATTAGTTTAATCAAGATTATTTTCCATTTTCTCTAGGAGTAGCACTAGTTTAGGATCACATCATACACCTCACTCTGGACTAAACCATACGTGACAAAGCAAATACTAGTCTAGGTGGAAAGACAACGAACTGCAATCAATGTGTAACTATCTAGATACCACAACTAGCCTATCCATGGAGTTCGACCGGATTGTGCATGAACGCTCATATTCGTATGGTTGAGTGTAGGGGTACCTCGCCACTCATCATTGGCACTATTTTTGGGGATGGTGCTAGTTATCTAGATTAGTTATATCATACAAGATCGCTGTAACAAGTATTAATGATATATCCTTTAAAAAAGAAATTAAATTCAATTCAGTTAAGTCACACAGTTCACAACAATGTCCCTCTCACAAGACTATGACAACACAACAACTAGTAGGGAAACTCATTGGAGAACCAACAAATTATATGATAATGAAGATGAAGTTTAGAGTACCCAATTTGATGTAGGGGTCTCTTATGAGCATCAACGCAAACAACATCGTCCCAGCTCACAACCGCATAACATACCTAGTGACGATGAACCCCTACTGGCCACTACAAGCTTAATAGAAATATAAGAGGTTATTCGAATACCCTGCAGGCATTGTAAGGAAAGCTGTCTACCCAGGCTTGACTTAAACAACTTTCCTAACTTTTCAGGAGGCTATGATTTAGATCCCCAACATCATCTACAAGCTTTCCATGATGCCTATGCATGGAATGACATTGATAATGGATGGCAAAAACTTAAGCTCTTTCCTCTTACACTCGTTGGCCAAGCAAAAGTATGGTATAGGTTGTTAAAACCAAAATCAATTCGATGTTGGCCAACAATGGTAGAACTTTTCAATGAAAGACATCAAACCTATGTGAGAGTGTCAACCTTGAGGAGACAAATCTAAGAATGGAAATAAGTGCAACATGAATCCTTGGACATGGCCTTAGAAATATATTATGCACTATTAAACAACTGCCCAGGCCATGGGTTCTTCGAGGAAAGGCTAATGTACCATATCATAGATGGGCTCCGTAATGAAACAAGGGAGATCCTAGGGATGTACACCCGAGGTCAACTATATGAGCTACAAACCCATCAATTCCAAGAGCTTAGTAAGTGGGTAGCAAAAGAAGAAGGAGAAATAGCCAAATGGGGGAATGTTGAAAGTTCTCAACAGGACCAAAATCTCAACTTAACAAGGCTCCATGATCATTAAGAGGAGAAATCAACTCACTACAAGGAGGTGGAATCATCTTTGCTAATCCTACAATCACTAGATGAAATTTAGGCAAAGATCAATAAGATGATGGACTAGGTACATGAAAGATGTGGAGAATATGCCAACATTATTAGAGAAAGAACTATGCCAAATCGAGAAACAAGATAGGACACCACGCAATAATCAAAACAAAGGGTAGAAGATAATAAGAATAAGAACTCAACTAACAATTTCACATATCAATGTAACGTCTGTCTGTATGATCACCCCAAAGGCCAATGTCTAGTTTTGTCACATTTACATGAGCATTAGGGAGGAATGTTACATCCAAATTTTGTACAGAAATATCAGGTTCAACCACAGTGGCAAAAACCTCAATCATGGGGGAGGCAACCGCCAACTGGACCATACCCTTCGTATGTTCTAAGACCAAATGCTTATTATGTTCAACACCCTGTTTCTCCAAACCAAATCAGCATCCTCTACCTCACCTCATTGTTATCATTCTCCTGAGTACTATCCATCCATGTCCTCTCCAATAAAATCACCACCTCATGTGCCTTACACTTCTCCTCAACCTCAATACACTCATACTTCACCCTCTTCTACATCACCACTAGTTGTGCCAGAAGGATTTGCACCACAGCATCAACCCATGAACGTTACTTGTGTTGCTGCTATCAATAGCAGTGGGAACCCTCCACAACATCGAAAGCGTCCTTTCTTTAGGCAGGACCGTAGAAAGAGACAGCACAGTTTTGAAACCACTACATCCTCCAACTTAGCACAAGTCCAACACTATGATGCATCCGCCTCCTCAAACTCAATGCCTCCTATTACCCTATTTGTGCCACCAATCAACACTCCAACAACCATGGGGCCCAATGAATATTGCCACATGGGGAGACATGTTGATCCTTGCATACCATCTTATGGTCGCAAGTACCATAGTGGGTCAACTCCTTATAAATTAACCACATCTTATAACNATGGATATGACAAAATTAGGACACAGACACAAAATGACAAAATTTGTTAGAACTCATGTGGTTTCTGGTGGTGGTGGTTCCTCCATGGGTCTCTTCCCTTGTCCTGTGCATTAGGCTTTTGAGATTGATATCATTAAAGAAGCACCTGACATTTCTCCTCTTCTATCTGAGGATTATGAGCCATCCATGTTGATGTTCCAATGTTTGATGAAGTCGACATTTCCCATGGGCACGGTAGCTATGGAAATACTTGATTGGCCTTGACATGGCATGCCATAGATAGCTGTNGGATGTTGTTTTAGGCTATCAAGTGTCTGGTGATTAATTATTTGGACAGCAAACCCACCACATCCACCCAACAATTCTATTAATAAGAGTTTCTACTCTCGNGCACGTTCTATAGGAGGTCCTTGGCTTTTGCCTCCCCCTGGGCATTTAATTGCACCTTGAGAAGGTCCTCCTTGTTGTCCTCCTTTTAGGGCTATCTATAATCACACAAAGATCAATTGTTAGTAAGGTTATTGAAAGAAGTTCAATTATTTCATACCTTACTTATTGCCTTAAGTAATTNAAAGACACCCAATAAAGAACCTAATGCTATTCTAGGGAGTCCCACTGGAAAGACATGCACCCATGCCTGAAGGTAGGTGGCTTCTCTAGATTAAGTACTTCATCAAACAAAAGAGAGTGAGCCAAAGTGTCCAAACAAAAAGTATGCCGTAAAGAAATTTCAAGTCACTCCTCCCTTGCACAAAANAGTGGTGTCCAACAAGTACACATTACAAAATTCATGCAAGTGGGTCCTCCCCAAAGCATGTTCCAACCTATAATGCCCTTACATAACCACACATTAAAATGTTTGTAGGCACTAGAAGGGTTAAATGTAATCTATACCGATGCAACAAAACACACACATGTAGATACCATCGTGATGAGGTATGAATTCAATGCTACACAAGACATGAGTCACAAATACATGAACAACGAGATGGGATGAATTTGAGAAAAGATTGCAGAGATTGGGATATGAGGTAACTGACTCCCAGCACAATGAATCTTGAGTGTAGGGCATGATTAATGTGTCATTAGCCTATCACTCCAAAATCAAGACCAAGTCCATTCCTCCAATCAATGACATCGCATTGTTTCATCCAATGATGGAAAACCATAAGAGATAGCAAAGTGTACGATCACTTGGCGTTTTGTGCAAGGGAGGAGTGACTTGAAATTTCTTTACGGCATACTTTTTGTTTGGACACTTTGGCTCACTCTCTTTTGTTTGATGAAGTACTTAATCTAGAGAAGCCACCTACCTTCAGGCATGGGTGCATGTCTTTCCAGTGGGACTCCCTAGAATAGCATTAGGTTCTTTATTGGGTGTCTTTAATAATCTTACTCCCATTTTTCATTAGATCTATAAGGATCTTAGTACAACCAAGCTACATGATAGCACCTACAAATGTCACCAAAAAGAATCCACAAGTTCCCTTGATGTCACATCCTAGCCATTCCCTCTTAGTCCATCATTTTTCAATCTAGGCATAATGAACACAAAATTACTTTTAAGTTTCATGATGTCAAGAATATCATCGTACCGAGAGTAGAAACTCTTATTAATAGAATTGTTGGGTGGATGTGGTGGGTTTGCTGTCCAAATAATTAATCACCAGACACTTGATAGCCTAAAACAACATCCCAACCAACAAGTCACATGAGTGTTTTATTCGTAGATGAGATTACTCATAAAAAGATAAAAAGACAAAAAGATAAAATAATAAATTAAAAGGTGAAAAAATGGAAAACAAAAAGTTGAAAAATTAAAGAAACAAGAAAATATTTATTAATTCTGTGTTGTTAGAATGGAGGATACCCCCCATAGCTAAACAGTTGCGCATGGCTA
>MNCI01026620.1:267394-294723 GCA_015680685.1 Gnetum montanum
ACTTCTCAACCTCACTACCAAGCCCACAAGTATTATGAGACTCCCTCTTCTAGCGGTGATATTTTGCAAGCATGTCATGCTTCTCATTTGGCCGCATCTCTTCCACCAATAGCTCCACTACCACCTGCTCCTGTGATGCAAGCTGAAATCCCTACCCAATCACAGCAACGTAATGCCATGAGGGTTGTTAACTCTCAACCTACTATTGGTTCCAAAAACCACATAAAGAAAAGGCCTTTCTTTAGAACCAACAGTCCAACCAAGCCCTTGCAATCACAAGTGGTTGATTCCTTAGATGCCTTAGTATCAATCAAAACTTCGGAGCCCCCTTCAACCCAATCACTGCACTCAATGCATACGGTCATGCTAACACATGTCGTTACCGATTGGATCAAAGCTGGCCACCTTCCCAGGAAATTCTCTGATCTTGGGAATCCTCTAATATACTTATAAATTGCTGTAAATGCATTGTGCAAGGCTCTTTTAGATTCAGGTTCCGATGTCAACTTGATTTCTCAAGAAATGTACAAGGCCTAGAACCTGCCTCCATTGAAAAAGAGCAAACCATCTAGAGTTGGTCTACTAGTCCATCATTGTCCCAGTGGGATTGGTGGAAGACATTGTTACCACTATTTTTGGGTGGTTGTACCCAGCTGACTTCCTAGTGATTCAGGTAAACAATGGTAAGGGGGACTTCCCAATCATAATGGGAAGAGCATGGCTAAGTACCATCGATGCAAGCCTAGGAATTCGGGATCTTTCCCTAGAAATATCAAAAGAAAATACATTCAGAATGATCAAGAAGAAGAAAGTTCCGTGCATCACATACAGTGACACGGGGTGTAATTATGTGCAGAGGTCATGGTTTATGCAAAGTTTAGCATTGCCTACATGCAATCAATGTGCACAAGTGATTAACATACAAAGATGTCTGTATGCAGTAGCCACATGACAGGAAGACACCTAGTGGCTGACAGCTGATCAAGAAAGTAGTTCACTCATATGCATGGAACCAACTAAGGGTTTGACTTGTGCTTACATCAATAGCATAGACGCATTAGAGCAAGTCCACTCCAACTTCCAAGGCTTAACCTTAAAAATATCAATTGGGGAAGTTGAAAATCCCTGAGAAATTTAAGCAAGAGTCCCTCGAGCTAAAATCATTGCCCATCGGTATGGAATACACATTCCTTAAAAATGAAAAACCAGTAATTATCAATGCTAAGCTTGCTCCTCAACAGAAAGAAGAACTACTGAAGGTAATAAATAAATGGTTAAAAGCCTTCGCTTGGTCATACCCCAAATGAACTGGAATAGATCCTAGGATATGCCAACATAGAATTTACACTGACCCCTCCATGAAGCCTTGAAGACAACCGTAGAGGGGATTGAACCCTAAGTTGAAGCAACTAGTTAAGGAAGAAATCAAACAGCTTCTCAAGGCTGGGTTCATATACCCCATTGCTGATAGTGAATGGGTTAGTCCCTTAGTTATTGTGCCTAAAAAGGGAGGCAAATGGAGGGTGTGCATAGATTTCAGGCTACTAAATATGGCAACATTCAAAGATCACTTTTCACAGGGCATCGCTATTACAGTTTTCTGGATGGATATAGTGGATATAACCAAATACAAATAGCCCCAGAAGACCAAGCCAAGACTATGTTCACCAGTCCTTGGGGAATGTTCATATACAAACAGATGTCATTTGGCTTGTGCAATGCCCCTGCAACATTTCAATGACTAGTTCTAAGCATATTCTAATAGTAGATAGGGAGTGGTGTGGAGGTCTTTATGGATGACTTCTCCACTTATGGAGCAAACTTTGATCAAGCCTTGGACTGTTGAAGAAAGTGTTAAAAAGATGTGTAAAAACCAATTTGAGACTCAACTAGTGGAAAAACATTTGATGGTCCAAGAAGGCGTAGTACTAGGACACAAAATCTCACACACAGGGATAGAGGTAGACCCCGAGAAAATCAAAATTATCCAATGAATTACTCATCAACTGGAAACTATCAAAGATATTCGATCATTCCTTGGACATACTGGCTACTATAGGAGATTTATTGAGAATTTTTCAAAGGTTGTCAAACCATTGGTGGAATTAATGAAAAAGGATGTACCTTTCGAGTAGACCAAGGAATGCAAATTAGATTTCAAAACTCTAAAACAGAAGCTAGTAGAAACACCCATTCTACAAGCTCCTAACTAGTCCAAACCATTCCATATCATGACTAATGCATTCAACTATGCTTTAGGAGCCTTACTTACATAGTTAAATGACCAAAAGCATCCTTATTACATCCACTATGCAAGTAGAAGTATTGCTAGTGCACAACTTAACTACACTACCACAGAGAAAGAGTTAATGGCTATAGTGTTTGCACTAGAAAAGTTTAAACACTATGTATTGGGATATAAAGTATATATACATATAGATCATAGTGCAATCCAGTTCCACATGAATAAGCCAATGGTAAGCCCTTGTATCATACAATGGCTTGCAATCTTACAAGAGTTTGATTTAACGATGATCGATCGCAAGGGCACCGAGAATGTACTTGTTGATCATTGATCTCGGTTGCGATGGGACAACAAAGAGGATGAGTATCCAATTTTTAATCATTTCCTTGATGAATTTCTCTTTACTGGTGTAGTGAATAATCAATCACTCACAAAGACAAACTGGTACAGTAGCATTCTTACCTATCTCCTCACCCAACAAACACCACAAGAGTTAAACCTTAAGAAGAAACAAAAATTTCTTCACCAAGCCAAGTACTTTATGGAGATCAATGGGCAACTTTACAAAGTGTGCCCCGATGGCTTGGTTCGATGGTGTGTTCCCAATATAGATCAATGCAAGTTCTCCAAGATGCTCATGAGGGTCCTTGTGGGGGTCATTACACTAGGAGATGAATGGGCATCAAGATCCTACTTGTAGGATATTATTGGCCTACATTATTTCGGGATGCCCATCGTTTCGTCCAATCTTGTGAGCGCTATCAACATGATGGGGGAATGACTGCTAGAATGGAGGGTCTGCAACAATGGATTCAATTGTTAGAACCCTTAGACCTTTGGGGAATTGATTTTATGGGGCCGATTACACCAATGTCCAATGGGAAAGCTTATATTATTGTTACCATTGATTACCTAACAAAATGGGCCGAAGCAACTGCTGTTAAAGATTGTACATCATCTACAGTTGCACGATTTATTCAACAAAAAATCATAAACAGGTTTGGTGTGCTGCGTGCACTTATTTTAGACAATGGTACACACTTCATAGGTGCAACATTTTGGAAATTAATTCAATGCTTAGGGGTTGAGCATAAATTTACTACACCATACCACCCCCAAGCGAACAGTCAAGCAGAAGTCACCAATAGAAAGATTACGAAGATATTGATAAGAACCATTAGCAAGTTTAGGTGAGATTGGAGCACTAAATTGAACAATGCTCTTTGGGCATACCACTCCACATGGAAACTCCCTACAGGCTACTCTCCCTATGAGTTAGTATATGGTAAATGACTAACGCTTTCCATTCAAACTGAACTCTGTACACTATCCACGACATGTGACCTCAACCTTGACCTTGATCTAGCATAGAAACAATAGTTAGTAACCCTTAAGACAGCTTTCTAGGAGCTTAAGACAGCTAGTACACATGCTACCTCTCTTGATGGAGAACCCTGCTCACTATTTTAGATCTCCTCCTTCCAACTTAGTCATGGGGGAGGTGGAAACCTATGCTAATCATTCTAGGCCCTCAGTTCTTTTTGAATTTTTGTTTTACACATTCTTTCAACTTTTCTTATTTTTGTTTTACACCATCGTTCATGTTTTTACTATTTCTTTGTTTGCTTGATTTACTTTTATTTGTCATCTAATAAGTACTCATGATGGTGGATTGAATTATATCATATTGATTGCTAATGTTTGGTTTTTACCTTTGAATTATGATGCTGATATTAAGGTATGGTTCTTTTAGTAAAACAAGCAATGAGTCCACATCGTCCACTCATCCATACAACTCTATGGTCTCCTTTGTCCCCTTTTTCTAAGTAAACTTGTTAATGAATTGGTGGCTGGGTATTTTTCAAACCAAGGAAAGACTCAAAGGATGAAAAGGGTGTGACTTCAAGGGGATTTGATGCATTGGTGCTAGCCATTCTCTTGGGTGCTTGGATGCTTTTTCTTAGGTTTTCCACCATTCTGACATTGTTCAAATATCAGGAAGCTGATTGAATAAAAATAAATCTTTGCATGGTGTGGTTCTCACTCATAAACATAAAGAAAAAAGAAAAAAGAGAAAAAGGTGAGAATTCAAAGGACACCCCTTAGACATAATAAAGCAATATGGGCTACAAGCACTGGTTATGGCACTGGAAAGACATGTTACCCATGCCTGAAGGTTCCCTCTAACTAAGGCCCTTTCGCTTCTTGCTTCTCCATCTCACTCTCATTAGGATGGTGGTCACTCTTTGTGGAAGCATTCTTGTTGCCTTAAGAGGATGGATTGGCCAAGTTTATTGATGCGAGGTCACTGAATGTGGTTGGTTTGAGTCTAGATTTAGGATGAGTTCTACTCAGTTATCTTAACCATGAAATACATAAGGGGCTTTACACAACCTTGTTCTTGGGATTCCATTCCATTCTCTCCTCTCCATATTTCTTCCCATTTTCCACCTCATTGCTGGTTTTATCATTAGTCCATTGTGGGTTGATGCATTTTTTTTCTTTGGTGAATTCTTGTGGGTAAGTTTTTAACTCTTGCTTCCAAATCTAGCTCTTCACAAGGAGATCCATATGTGTGAGCAAGATAAAGAGGCACCTCTAGAGGAAGTGGTCCAACAAAAGACCCTGCTAATCCAAAAATCTCGTTGAAATTTTAGCCAAGGTTGACAAGACATGAGATTCCATGGATGAATAATTTCAATTTACATTAAAGATAATGAAAGAAAAAGTGAAGTAAGAAAAAGCCAAAGAGCAAGAAAAGAAAATTAAGAAGAAAGCAAGCAAGGACATGTACAAGCATAAAGGGAAAGCAGTTGCAATAAAAGAGGTTATAGACTTTGATTCACACATAGTCATCACCATTAGACATGCACCAAATTTCAATACTTAATTAATTATTCTTAGGATTTTTAACATTTATTCTCCAATTTTATTATTGAATGGTGATTTCTTCGTGTGATGGCTTGTTAGTCTCATCATGGAGGGTCCAAGATGATGCAATGTAATGTCATTGGTAAGTGATTGAACTTGGTTTGAAACCCTCATAGACAAGTATGACGGTCAATATAATCATGTATAACATGAAAAACCTACTATGACCATGGTAAGATACCTCATATCCTAATTCGCTAATTCTTCTTATTCCATTTCACCTCACTAGCATGTTACAATTATGAATTGCATAGTCTTATATAGCATAGTGTAGGATTTTAACCACTATGCTTGTGCATGTTGGGACAAGAACATGATTCGCATTTAAATTCTAGGATGTCCACGAAACTTGTAGAAGTGGTTGTACAAGGGCATTATGAACATGAGTCTACTTTATGGAGGACCCACTTGTATAACTATTGGGAATCGTGATCAATAACAAATCTCACACTCTCTAGAGCATTATGATTAACTTCATCAGCCTTATGCATCATTATGGAACACAGTTCTCCTCACTTTTTGTTTAATTTAAAATTGGATTTTCTTGATTTTCTCCTAAAACCTCTCATTTATTATCAACTTTGAGATAACAAGATTCATCTTTTATGATTTCAACTATTTCAAGCATCAATGGAATCTACACTCTGGCCTAGCAACCCTTAAGAAGTTATGGGTCCCATTAGATGCATAAAAATTACAAACTTTTATGTTAAAATGCTAAGGAAAATGCATATCACATATATTACAATCCTTGTGATATCATAACAAAAACAATAAATACTCAACACCCTTTCTCATTTCTCTCATAATTTGCTCAAAACACAAAAGGTGTTCTTTCCATTTTCAAGTTCCAAAGCCTTCCTAGTATCATAGCTTACTATCCAAGCACTCATTTGATTCCATTTATAAAACCTACGAGCTCTTAGAATTAAGATCTTCATTATGGAAGCCACAAAGACATGAGCTAAAAAATTTTCTAATTCCATTCTTGAAAGTTTTCGATAACCATAAAAATAATTAATAAAATGATCTTTTAGTTGCTTTAGGGCCTTAGAAATATAAAACTCACAATCACCTTACACCATAAATATCATATTTTCCAAAATTTTGGTCCAACCAAGGGATTGATAAGGGTTTGGATCATCATAAATAAATCTCAAAAACTAATGAGCGGTGAGGTACCCCTACACCCAACCATATAAAACACAAGCATTCACACATGATCCGATTGAATTCCATGGATGGAACTAGTTGTGGCATCTAGTTCGTTATGCCTTGATCGTAGTTTGCTATCTCCCCACTTGGACTAGTGGTAGCTTTGTCACGTATGGTTTAGTCCAGAGTGAGGCATATGATTTTTATTATTTTATGTTTTATTGTTCTACAATTAACAATAGGTTGAAACTCAATTTATAATCAATTCAACTAATCTAATTGCTAATTAATAATCAACTACCCTAACATAACAGAATAAAACTATAAGAATTCGGCTACTCTACTAACAAAACTATCAATAACTACTGAAAAACTATTAAAACTAATGCCCAAACCATGTGTCCAAGTGCTATATTTATAGGTCAATGTATACCCCGCAACATCGGATACCTAACATCGCATTTGGATCCAATGTTGAATACCCGATGTCACATCTTGACCCCAATGTTGGGCACCTAACGTCGAAGTTGATGAAAAAACATGTTTCATCAAAAACTAATAATTACCCCTTGGGTAATTAAAGATGGCATCAAAATGTGTTCTTAAGGCCAATAAACCTTTATAAATGAGAGAGAAGATGCCAAGGGATGCATGTGCATAAGGATGGGACTTGTTGTAGTAATCCTAGGGTAAGGGACAAGGATAATCTATCCAAGAAGAGGTTATAACACCATCTACTACTACACCAGCAACACAAGTGATACTCCATAAGAAGTGATGAGACATGAAATTGCTCATATTACTAACTATTGCGATAACGCACCCATGTTATCTCATGGGTCGCGATATTGCGTATGCGATATCTCATGGGCCGCGATATCGTGTACGTGATATCTCATCTGCCCACGATATCGCGTATGCGATATCGTAGTCTACCGCAATGTCTATAAATAAGAGGCGGCTCTCCCTCATTTGGCATCCCAATTAGATTGTAGTCAAACTCTGGCAGTTTGATCCCTCCAAAGTTATTTTATTTTTCCAGTGTCTGCTTGTAGTGTGGTGAATGTAGTTGTACGGTGTCTTTATTTGAGTGTGATGTACTTGGACACACACATGACCGGCAATAAAGATCAAGATTACTTCATCATTGCAGCATTCACTTGGTTATTTATTTGTTTGTTATTTATTTAATGCTATTTATTACCTGTAGTAGCACAGTGTGAATACGACTTGATTACGAGCATTTACGAATGTGTACGGTTAGTCAAGGAATCGGTTGCTCATTGCGATTAGTCTCTCTCACCCTTAAACTCCTAGAAGCGGAACGAGTACGACTTGATTACGAGCATTTAAGTGTGACTAATTGGTAGCCCAGTGGTGTAGCTAGGATCTGCGCTTGGTAATCCCAATGGCCTATTTGGGATCTGCGCTTGGTAATCCCAATGGTGTACCTAGGATCTGCGCTTGGTAGTCCCAGTGGTAGTCATGCATGAAGTCCAAGATGTGTACGGTTGATCAAGGAATCGGTTGCTCGTCGCACTTAGGCTAGAATAGATTCTCTTAACTTTTCCCTCCTAGCTTAGCTTAGTTAATATTATTTTCCATTACCATCAGGAGTAGCATTAGAATTAGAACACATCATACACCTCACTCTGGACTAAACCATACGTGACAAATGATAAATACTAGTCCAGGTGGGAAGACAGCGAACTGCAACCTAAGGTTAACTATCTAGGTGCCATAGCTAGTCCATCTGCGGAGTTCAACCAGATCGCACGTGAAAATTCTTGTATTCGTATGGTTGAGCGTAGGGGTACCTCGTCGCTCATCATTGGCGCCGTTGCCGGGGACGGTGCTAGTTATCTAGATTAGTTATATCATATAAGGTTGTTGTAAAGAACTTAATGACATATCTCTTAAGAAGAAGAAATAATTATTAACAGTCACATCAAATTCATACACACTTCATAACATGTCTCTTCTACAAGATAATAATAACGCCATACTTAGTGAGGAAATTCATTGGAGAACTAATGAATTATATGATGATGAAGATTGGAGTATACAACCTGAAGTGGGAGTTTCTTATAAAGATGAACAAAAACAACGTCATCGCAACACACGAAGACATAACTTACCCGATGACGATGAACCCCCACTAGCCACTACAAGCTTAACACAACTACAAGAGGCTGTTCAAATCTCATGTAGGCATCGTAAAGAGATCCGACTACCTAGGCTCAATTTAAATAACTTTCCAAAATTTTCAGGAGGCTATGACTTAGATCTGCATCAAAATTTACAAGCCTTCTACGATGCCTGTACATGGAATAACATTGATAACAGTTGGCAAAAACTTAAGCTCTTTCCTATGACACTCATTGACCAAGCTAAATTCTGGTATAGATCCTTAAAACCAAATTCAATACGACGCTGGTCAACCATGATAGAGGTCTTTAACAAAAAATATCAAACCTACGCTAGAGTGTTAGCCTTGAGGAAACAAATCCAAGGATGGAGACAAGCAAAACATGAACCCTTGGACATGGCCTTAGAACAACATTATGCACTGTTAAAAAACTATCCAAGCCATGGGTTTTCCGAGGAAAGGCTAACGTACCATATCATCAATGGGCTACGTAATGAAACAAGAGAGACCTTAGGAACATATGCCCGAGGTCAATTATATAACCTACAAACCCATCAAATCCAAGAGCTTATTAAGCAAGTAGCAAAAGAAGAAGGAGAATTAGCTAGATGGGAGAGTGTTGAAAAACATCAATGGGACCAAAGTATTAACTCAACAAAGGTCCATGATCATAACAAGGAGAGATCAACAAATCTCAAGGTGGAAACATCATCTTTGCCAATACAACAATTGTTAGAAGAAGCCAAGGCAATGATCAATAAGATGTTGAAATGGATGTATCAAAAGTGTGAAGAATATATCAACAACATTGGAGATAGAGTTTTGACAACCCAAGAAGCAGGAAGAAATAATAGACACTCGGAGAAAAAGGATGAAGGGAATAAGTGCTCAACTGCCAACCATACATATGAATGCAANAAATGCAACATATGCCTGTACGATCACCCTAAAGGCCAGTGCCCAATACTGTTACATATACATGAGCATTGGGAAAACACGTTACATCTAGAGTTCTTACAGATATACTGTGTTAGATCATAGTGGCAACAATCCCAGTCATGGAGGAAACCACCCTTAGACTGGAGGCACCCTTCATATTTTCCGAATCCAAATGCTTATCACGTTCAACATCCTGTTTCTCCATTTGGGCCACCGTACTCTATCTCACCACAATATTATTCTCCACAATACTATCAACCCATACCTCCAACACAATCACCACCTTATGCATCTGATATTCCTCCTAACTTTCAACATTTTCATCTTTTCCCTCCTTCCACAATGCCACCAACTGTTCCTAAGGTGTTTGTGCCACCACAACAATCTCCAAATGCTACTTATGCTACTACTTCCAACAGTAGTGAGCAACCTCAGCAACATCAAAGGCGTCCTTTCTTTAAACACGGCCGTAGGAAGGGACAACATAATTCTGAGGCCACTTCATCTTCCAATCTAGCACAAGTTCCACACTATGGTGCACCCTTACCTTCGAACCCAACGCCTCATGTAACCTTATCAGGGCCATCATCATACACTCCAACAACCATACGGCCCAATGAACATAATCATGGGAGGCATCAACCCAATCCTTGCATACCATTTAACGGTCACAAACATCATAGTGGGTCAACTCGTTATCCGGGAACTACATCGTATAAAGTGCCCCACTATGCTTACTATAATCAAGTGTGTGAACCCCGAGGGGATTAGTATAGACCAACCCCAATACTTCCAATATGCAAGGATCCTTATTTTCTATTTATTAATCCTTGCCATACTCAACCATTTAGTTATGGGGGATATCCCCGATTGCAATAACAAGCAGGATTAATAAATATTTTTCATTTTCTTTAATTTTACAACTTTTTGTTTTTCAGTTTTTCATTTTTCAACTTTTTGTTTTATCTTTTTATCTTTTTTATCTTTTTGTGTGTTTGTATTTTCATGTTTTTGTAAGTAATCTCATCTACGAATAAAACACTCATGTGGATCGTTGGTTGAGGTGTGTTTTATGTTATTAAGTCATGAGTGATCAATTATTTTGGAATAGTGAGTCCACTACACCCACTCATTCATTCTACAAATAAGAGGTTTTGTTCAAGGGTACAATGACATTCTTGAAATTTCTAAAACTTAAAATTAATTTTGTGTTCATTGTACCCAGAATGAAGAAGGACGAACCAAGAGGGAATGATTAGGGTGTGACATCAAGGGGACTTGTGGATTCTCTTTGGTATCATCTGTGGGAGTTATCATGCAATATGGTTGTACTAAGATCCTTGTAGATCTAATGAAAATGGGAGTAAGAGTAATCAAAAGGACACTTGAAAGTCAAAAGCTGTTCTAGGGGATCCCACTGGAAAGACATGCACCCATGCCTGAAGGTTGGCGGCTTCTCTAGATTCAACAAAGTGAATAGAAAAAAAGAGAGAGAAAAAAACAAAGTGCCATAAAAAAAATCACTCCTCCCTTGCACTAAATGCCAAGTGATCGTACGCCTTGTTGTTATAGTACTCTCATAGTTGTTCATCATGGGATGAAAAAAATGCAATGTCACTGATTAGAAGGATGGACTTGGTCTTGATCTTGGAATGATGGGTTAATGACACATTAATCATGCTTTACACGCAGGATTCATTGTGCCCTGGGTCAATTACCTCATGTCCCAATCTCTACGATCCCTTTATATAGTTCATCTCGTCTCACTATTCATGTAATTGTAGCTCATGTCTCGTATAGCATAGAATTTTCATCTCATTCCGGTGATATTTACATGTGTGTGTTTTGTGGAGTTAGTGTAGATTACATTTGACCCTTCTAGTGCCCACGGACACTTTAAGTGTGGTTACACAAGGGCATTATAGGTTGAAACCTGCTTTGGGGAGGGCTCACTTGTGTAATTTCTTGTAATTTTCACTAATTCTCTAGCTCACACACACCATTTATTACCCGTAGCGTATTGTTATGATATTCTTTCCCTTATTACTATCCCTCTGATTCAACATTCTTATGAATCATCACATAGTCTTTTTCTCTACCATCCGAGGTCCTTATTAATAAATTCCACACCATCATCATTTTCGTGCCTTCAGAACTAGTTGAATTACCCTAGAACCCTTTAACAATCGTCTAGATCTCTTTAGTTTACATCGTTTAATTTCATCAACATATTAAAAATTCGGTACATCCTCTAAGTGCCCTAACTTTAATAAAAATATATATCTACGTGACCCCCTATGCTAATCAACATTCTTTACAACTATTCATGTAGGGGAATTTTTTCAAATTTCTCTTTACGACTTGCGATTGCACGTCCCTTGCTTTCATATCCATAACTCACTCGCTCGTACTCCGATTTTCATTCCTTTTCAACCTAGTTGAACCCAGAGTGTTCAGCTTAGTCATGGGGGAAAGGGCACATGCCGAATAGTGCATAAATTTTTTGAAATTCATCATTGCCCGAAGGACATATTAAAGGGTAATTAGTTCTAAAATTAAGAATAAAATGTGTCAAAAACAATTTCATCCCCTTAGTTATACAAGAAAATTAAATTTGGAAACCACCTAAGCAAAGAGGACTCAACATTATAATCTTTTGGGGACATGTTCTTCCAATAATTAACATCACATGGAAATAAAGTAAATCTATTAAGGCAAGCAGTAAGGTATAACCTAACTTTGGTAACAACCTTACTAACGATTGGTCTCGTGTGATTGTAGATGACCCTGAAACACGGACAACAGGAACGTCCTGCTCAAGGTGCACTCGAACAATCTCAGAGAGGTGGAAGACATAATTCTATCAGACAACATGTAGAACAAGAGGAATAATCATTTAGTGTTCATCAAGAAGATCCTCCTACTGTACAGTCTGGGTAGGCAGAAGTAGGAGATACCCTCTCTGAAAATGATGCTTGGTACTTGGGGGAAATGTACCAATTTTGGCACAATAAAGAAGAAGGCACCATGGTTAACATTTGTGGTGTGACTATTGATTTCTCTGTTCAAGCCATTTCGGAAGTATTAAACCTTTCAAACACAGGGCCAAAGGTTGCTTAGAACCAGCTAGACACTTTCAGAATCGAGCAACTTAATAAACTATTGACAGAGAATAAAAGGGTGGTAGAAGAAAAAGAGAAGGGGTCTGGGCTACCTCTATGGCACAAGTGCAAACTTACACACATTCCAAGGCACTCAAGGCCTTACAAGAGGAGAAACTCTAGGCCATACTTCAACGTTATCAAATCCCAAGACCTGGAGTGCAAGAAAAGGGAAAGACACCTATGCAGGCATCACCGCCACCAGGAACTACATGAGTTCCAAATTTTTGTAAATATTTTGTGTGTTGTGTCTTTGTTTTGTTTTCTTCCCACATTGTGGCATCATCCCATTTTTCCGTCTATTAATCCCATACCTATCCACTGTGTAATCAATGTAACTTGTTCTCACTTTAACTCAAGGATGAGTTTTCATTCAGTCGTGGGGCTATGATGAGACATGAAATTGCTCATATTGCTGACTGTTGCGATAACGCACCAACGTTATGTCATGGGTCACGATATCGCGTATGCGATATCTCATGAGCCGTGATATCACGTACGCGATATCTCATCTACCCACAATATCGCGTACGCGATATCGTAATTTGCCGCAATGTCTATAAATAAGAGGCGGCTCTCCCTCATTTGGCATCCCAGTTAGATTGTAGTGAAACTCTGACAATTTGATCCCTCCAGAGTTAGTTTATTTTTCTAGTGTTTTCTCGCAATGTGGTGAATGTAGTTGTACGGTGTCTTTATTCGAGTGTGACGTACTTGGACATGCACATAACTGGCAATAAAGATCGAGATTACTTCATCATTGCAGCATTCACTTTGTTATTTATTTAATGTTATTTATTACCTACAATAGCACAGTGTGAGTACGACTTGATTATGAGCATTTACGAATGTGTACAGTTAGTCAAGGAATCGGTTTCTCATCACGATTAGTCTCTCTCACCCTTAAACTCCTAGAAGCAGAATGAGTACGACTTGATTACGAGCATTTAAGTGTGACTACTTGGTAGCCCAGTGGCGTAGCTAGGATCTGCACTTGGTAATCCCAGTAGTGTATTTGGGATTTGCGCTTGGTAATCCTAGTGGTGTACCTAGGATCTGTGCTTGGTAGTCCTAGTGGTAGTCATGCACGAAGTCCAAGATGTGTACGGTTGATCAAGGAATCAGTTGCTCGTCGCACTTAGGCTAGAATAGATTCTCTTACCCTTTCCCTCCTAGCTTAGCTTAGTTAATATTATTTTCCATTACCATGAGGAGTAGCATTAGAATTAGAACACATCATACACCTCACTCTAGACTAAACCATACGTGACAAATGATAAATACTAGTCCAGGTGGGAAGACAGCGAACTGCGACCTAAGGTTAACTATCTAGGTGCCACAACTAGTCCGTCTGCAGAGTTCGATCGGATCGCGTGTGAAAATGCTTGTATTCGTATGGTTGAGCGTAGGGGTACCTCGCCACTCATCAAGAACCCTAAACCCTAAACTTCAAACCCTTCTTAGTGTATTAGAGTAATCAATGACAAGGTAGTTGTGGCCAATGTAGTTACTAAGCTAAACTTCAAACCCTTCTTAGTGTATTAGAGTAATCAATGACAAGGTAGTTGTGGCCAATGTAGTTACTAAGCTAAACTTCAAACCCTTCTTAGAGTTCACTCCATAGGAGATGCGAGTCCACTTCCTTACCTCATACACTACCTCACCACTTATGTTACAAATCAATACCTGAAGAAAAAAGAGCTTAAAAGAGAATTCATGTTTTAGCAATTTTCTTTTGCATTTTTTTGATAAGAGCTTCTCTTCCATTCTTGGATTAGGATGTTATTTCTTTTTCTTGGTATTTTTAAGTCATCACTTTATTGTGTAGCTAGACTCTGCTGAAGTGTTGCTATGCTTTCATAACCCAAAACCATTTGATTAACACAGAGTCAAGTATTTATGTAATATATAAATCTTAATTTGATTTTTAAAAATTTTTAAATTTTTTTATTAAATCTTAATAATAATATATTATTAATAAATTTATTTATCAAATTTAGAAATTATAATTAGTTAATTAGATAGATTAGCATACCTATGTAGAGTTTTGTGATAATTTTGCCTTGCTTGAGAAGGTCATACTTGTAAAAAATGATGTTGGGCCATTAAGGGTATAGCTGAAAATATTTTATCACTTTGTGTATTAGTGTCACGCTTATCCCAGAAGAGATTATGGCATGGTTTGCATGTGTGTTTAATTTCTACGTTGCACCTGTCTTGCAAGGGATTACAACAAGTTTTAATGATTTTTGAATTATTGATATTTATAAAATACATAAAAATTATTAAAATATCATTTCGCTACCATGGCAACTTAGGTTTCCTCATTTATATTAGATATACTATAGCATTCTTATTTATTGAATGCAATGATATATGCAAGTAAACTTTGTAATTCAAATTTTTGTCATCTTCAATGTTTATGATTGATTTGCTATGCATACCATTGATAGACCTCTTATGATCTCGACTAGGGAAGACCCTATCATTGACATCATTCTTGAGGAATGCGTCTATGAATTTTTTTGTTTTGTTTTTACATTTACAATTTTTCTTTTCTTAGTTATTGATTTAGTAGAAAATAAAGAACTAAAGCAATCATGATTAAATTGAACAAGAAAAATAAATTGTAGAAAAAGCCTTAATTGATTCAAATTACTTTAAAAACATGGTGAATAAAGCAACACCTCCTATTGTGATGAAATTTCATGAAGAAAACTAGGATGATGAGGTGATGTACATGGACGATTTTGCAAAGAATCTAGAAAAGCTACACCTACTACTTGAGAAAGATTTTTTTAATGAAGGATTTATTAGGGATTTGATGGATTACAAATTCATGTTGCCTCAACAATTAGAGTATGTTACTCATAAGAAGTGATGAGCAGCGAGGTACCCCCTACACCCAACCATACGAATCACAAGTAAATTTAATCTAAGTCAAAGTGCTGCAATGAATAAGAATCAATCTCGATCTTATTATTGTTCATGAAATGTGTCAAGGTACATTGCCACTCGAATAAGACGTTGTACAATTGACTCATATCTACACTATGAGCACTCATTGACTATTCTCTAAGACTACAGAATAAAACTATAAGAGTTTGGCTACTCTATTAACCAAAGAACACCATAAACATGGCTATGAGCATGTATTTATAAATTTTATTGCTGGGTTGAATCGATGGGACCTCGTCAACACATCATTTCATGCATCGACGGTGTCTCGTCAACACATCATTTCATGCATCGACGGTGTCTCGTCAACACATCATTTCATGAGTCAACGGGGCTTTGTAAATGCAACTTTTATGTCAATAGGGTTGCATCGATGGGTTAACGAGGCTTAGTTAACATGGCTACGATATTAGAGCCTAGATATCAGGGTCAACCAAAAGGTTGACCTTTTGTTAGATATCCCAACCAATTGATGATTCATCATACCCCCATGATTGAATAAAAACTTGTCCTCAAGTTAACAAGATAGGGCTGAGCTTTCTTTACAAAAAAAATTAGGAATGATGGGATTATTGACTAATGCTAACTACTAACTGACTCTGAGTGCCACATTACAAAATTTTATTCAAGTGGATGTGTACAAAATGATATAATGACAAAAAGACTAGATAGACTTTGAAGATTGCAAAATTTGCAGAGGTCTTCAAGAATTCGCTAAAGATTATTCTTCTTATTGCAGCTAGTGGTGGCAGACTTCTAACCTAGATTGTTATGTCGATGCTTCTCTAGTTATGTGGAACATTCTTGAAGGATGGATTGAAATTTATTCTCATCATCCCATGGATCTAGTAAACATGTGATGCTTGAGTTGCTATCTTGTATGTGCTATAATTTGTCCATGGGCATATCCTTATCCCTCTCTTGGCTTTGTTTCCATGCCTAGCAAAAGACCTTCTTCCTTAGGCATTTCTTTGAGCATCACCTATAGTCACCAAAGCATCAACATTAGTTTTGGTAAAATTTCCTTAATAATTAACCCTTTTCGGATCCCTTTGTTTTCATTTAAGCACAAGGTGATAATAGCATACTATGCCCAAGGCTTATGAGGTAACTAAAATCATCAAGCTATTCACATTATTTTGATCAATTATTATTAGTTACCATGATGTTCAAAAATAGGATGTTAGAAAAATTTCAAAGTGGACATCCCTAGCCCTCATGACTAATAAGGATAACTTTGGAAGCACACAAGTTTTCAAACAATTGAAACCAAAGGTTTGATTCAGAGGATGCCCAAGAAATATTGAACTTGAAGGATATTTTAATAGAAAAGTAGAAAAAAATAAAAAAGTAATTGAAAGTGATGCAAAGTAGTTCTAAATTTATGCATAAATTCAAAGAAACTATCATTGATGTTCTAGAAGATGTGAAGGTTAGTTCAAAGCCATGATCAACAAAAGTTCAAACTGTCATTGGTGTTCTAGAAGATGTGAAGGATGAGAGGTGTGAGGTGGTGATCCTTTAAAATATGTTGTGTCACGATGATATTTAGGAAAGTGGTAGTAGAAATTTAAAGTAGAGGACATAGAACTAGTTGGAGAAATAGGTTGTTGAACATAATATCCATATGGTTTCGGATAGTAGTAAGGGTAGGGCTAGCTTGATGATTGCTTCCCCCATGATTGTGGGTTTTGCCACTGCAGTTCATGATGGTGTTGAGACTCTCCCCCTAGGATAGTATGATTGGTTGTAGGAATCTTTATGATTACTTTCTAAGAAAGGTAATTTTCTAGGCATCTGCTTTTGTACAAACTTGGGATTCAATGTAAAAGCCCAATACTCATGTAGATGTAACATGATTGGGCAATAGCCCTTTGGATGGTCATATAGGTAGATGTCACATCCATCATCTTTTTCTGTGGTTGAATCTATAGCCTCTTCTTCTATAGCCATTTTCCCTCTTTACCAATAAGTGTTCCTGGTTATTTCTTGGTTCTTCTTCCTCCATTTATTGTGATCACCTAATTCATTTTGTGGTACCTTCTCCTCTAAATTTTCTATAAAAGTTGTAGCTTTTTCATTTATTCACTTTGACATCCTATGGAGCCTTGCTTAGAGTTAATTAAGAGATTATTGTAGTGGCAAGCTTTGTTGTGAAATCATTTTATCGAGAGCTGCCTCTTTTTCCTTTTCATAGATATAGACCTTCTTCTTTTTAAGGGTTGGGCTCCAGTGATATTTCTCAACATTCTCCCATTTATATAACTCTCCTTCTTCTTTTGCCACATGCTCAATTAGCTCTTGAATCTGATGGGTTTGTAGCTCATATAATTGACTTGGATCATACATCCCAAGGATCTCCCTTGTTTCATTATGAAGCACATCTATGATGTGGAAAAGTTGCTCTTCTTGAGAGAAACCATGGCCTGGACATCTATTTAGTAGAGAATAGTATCTATCTAGGGCCATATCCAAGGGCTCATGTTGTTCTTGTTTCCATCCTTGGATTCATTTTCTTTAAGTTGGACACCCTTGCATATGTTTGGTATTTCTCGTTGAAGAGTTCTAGCATTGTGAACCACTGATGGATTGAATTTAATTTTAACAATCTATACCACATTTCAATTTTATCTACTAGTATTCTAAGAAAGGGCTTAATCTTTTGCCACCTACTTTCAATGTTCTGTAAAACATAGGCATCATGAAAGGCATGAAAATGATGTTGTGGATCAAAATTATAGCCTCCAGCAAATTTAGGAATGTCATTCATATCAATCCTTTTGATGCGACTTTCCTTGCAATGCCTATGGGGTATTTTAACTGCCTTTGTGATCTACGTCATGCTCTTAGTGGCCAATAAGGGTTCACTATCATAAGACATGTCGTGGTGAAAATTTCTATTTCTATTTCTCTAATTGTGATAATTTTGTCTATGCTCATTTTGATGTCTTTGATTTTTCCCTTGGTTTCGATTTCTATCCTTATTTCAACCCCATATTGGAGCTCTATCTCTATACCTATGTTCATCTTCGTTAGAACTAGACGTTGAAGAGGAAGAGAAAGATAAGAAACTGTGAGAGTTGCCATGGCTTCTATAATTTTCCCCATGATCTCTTGATATATCTTTTCCAAGTTTTGAGGAGGTCCTAGGTAGGCCTCTTTGGCAACGGCACTAATGATGAGCAGTGAGGTACCCCCTATGCTCAACCATATGAATTACAAGCATTCACGCATGATCCAATCGAATTATATGGATGGGACTAGTTGTGGCATCTAGATTGTTATGCATTGATTGCAGTTTATTTTACTCCCACTTGGACTAGTGGTAACTTTGTCACATATGGTTTGGTGGTTTGATCCAAAGTGAGGCATATGATTCTTGATGTTGTTTTAGCCTTATGCTGCTCCTAATGATAATAAATAAATCAATTATTTAAGCTAATTAATGATTGAAAGTAAAGTCTAAACTAGCCTACGAGCAATGAGTGTCCATTTCCAACTTGTTGTACACATCCTAAACCCATGTATCCACTACTAGGATTATCAAGTGCTAGGCTACTGAGCAAACCAAGCAATAACATTGCTGAGATTACCAAGCGAATATGTGTTTATGCTTGAAATTGGTTGTGCTCATTCTGCCAATTCATTAATATGCATGGAAATGTAAATATTAACTAAGTACATGAAATATAAATTGCATGGAAAGTAAATTTAACTTAAGTGAAAGTGCTATAATGAATAAGAATCAATCTTGACCTTATTATCATTCATGGAACGTGTCTAGGTACATTGCCATTCAAATAAGATGCTATACAACTGACTCGGATCCACACTGCGGGCACTCACTGACTATTGTCTAAGACTATGGAATAAAACTGCAAGAGTTTGGTGACTCTTTTGACCAAAGAATGCCAATACACAACAAGAGAACGCGTATTTATAGGCGAAAATAGACACTATGTCAATGGTGCCTCATCAACACATCATTTACATCAACGGGGTCACGTCAATGAGGCCTAGTCGACAGGGCCAAGATATTGTGTCAAGATACCAAAGCCAAGATATTGGGGCTAAGATATTAGATTTGACCAAAAATTGACTCTTTTTCAAATATCCCAGCCAACTTACAATTCATCAAGATCCATATCAAATACTCTGCACATTCATATGTTAAAATCACATCTAAATAGCACACAACATAATGTTATAGTTCAATGCATAAATACTAAAGTCACACATAAAGCATAAATACATATTGAAAATTTTTTCTTGTATCCTAATCTAATATCCTTGTTAGCCACATCATCTATCTTAAACACATCGCATAGGAATAGTGTGTATAATCATGTTAGTTAAGCATGTAAAGACATCATAATTATAACATAAATGTCAAAGTATCAAAACATATAAAGTACAATTACGACAAACTAACTCACCCTAGATAACCTTCTGATACCATACAATATATAAAGCGTAATCATACATCCATACCCAATGTCTCTGAAAGGGATGTAACAACTTATGATAGGATTGAATAGAATTTCATTATTTCTTATCTATATAAATTGGGATTCAGTGATTATTTTATTTGTCTTGGCTATACACTATTCATTGATACCAACGCTCCAACTACTACTACTTTTGAATTAAGTTTCTTATTTTCTTTCAATGGTCAATTCATTAAGGTTGTTCTCTAACTCCATTTCTTATTATTGTTGTAGACTTACTTTTACATACTCTTCATTATGATATATAAAGGAATATCATTAAGGAAATTTCAATTGATGATCATGCTATGTAATTACTTAACATGCACTTTGCAAATTATTCTTGTTTAATGATAAAAAAATTTCTACAACATGTTAATACTCTTTTAGTTGGAGTAGAGGATTAAAATGTTATATAGCTCTTGAATCAATTGGCAAAAATACACTATTTATTATAATAGTAATATTGATGAGTGGGTTACTTTGAGGCCTTAGAAAATCTTGAATAAAGAATTTATATTCAAAATTTTAGGAATATCTTTTACTTTTAAGCATAATCTTACTTTTTTGTGGAATTATGTGGTTGATAAAAATAAAAAAAAGCTTGATAAATGGAAAGAAAAAAGTTCACTATTGTTGGCAAAGTTTTAGTTATTAAGCAAATGCTTCAATCAACTCATGTTTATTACTTCAGTTATCAGGCTCCTTCAAAAACTTTTGATGAGTCGCAATATCGCGTACGCGATATCACATCCACCATGCGATATCGCGTCCTGCCTCATCTTCTATGAATAAGAGGTGGCACCCTTAGTTCCAGATAGTTAGGCTTAGACCCTTAGCTAATCTCTTGCAGTTTTACCATTCCAGAGTTAGAATAATTCCTGTGTGCCTGTAGTAGGATTCATAGAGTGAACGGATCTTTATTCGAGAAATTTATACCTGAGCACACATTTGTGTACGGCAATAAAGACGAACTTTATGATAAACCTTGCAGCATATAAATTAAGCTAAATAGTAATTAATTATTGTTGAATGTTTAAATGCTTTCCTAGTTAATTAATCTCTCTCTCTCAACCTTTGACTCTCCTAGTTAAGTACACTTAGTACAACCGCTTCGAGCATGTGTGTAGCTCTTGGTAACCCAGTAACGATTAGCGTTTGATAATCCCAGCAGTGTTGCATTGGTTCAGGATGTGTGTGGCAAGTGGGAACAGATACTGGTGTTAGGAACAATTAGAACTTAGTTAGTGAATAGTTAACGTAAGCTAGTCACTTAGTTCTCTTCACCTTCCCCTATTAGCATAAGACATTAAAAAGATAAAAGTTATAAAAATCATATACCTCAAACTTACTTAACCATACAATCGTGAAAATATAAGTAAGTTTGGGAAGACAGCAATTGATTAACCTTAAGTGTTCCATTAAGGTGCGTAAGCACTTAGTCCTTGGAGTTTGACCGAATCGCCCATGAAACGCTCGTATTTGTATGGTTGAGTGTAGGGGTACCTTGCCACTCATCATTGGCACCGTTGTCAGGGACTTAGTGTTTTGTATGCTATGTAGAACATAGGAAATCATTCATATTGTTGGGATGCTAGAACGAAGCCTTAGGGTTAATCAAAGAAAGATAAGACAACAGTAAATCACACATTGAACAAGAAAAAATGTCTTCTTCTTTGCATAAGAGCACTTCACTGCCTAGGACTAACACAAGAGACAGTCGGTGGCATAACACACGTAACCAAGATCTGCCAATTCCTCAATAGTTTCGTATGGTATATACTCATCACGATGAGTATGTACCCGACTTTACCTTTATTCTCCATTAAGATGAAAAACTATGTTGGAGAGACTTAGAAGGTAACATAGTGTTGCCTCCAGACCGATCAGTCCCCAACATGCTCCTTCATGCTCTCTCACGAATAGGTATGTCATTTTTGTATACAGAATATGTTGCATGTGATCATGACATAAGGGACTACCATCCCACAGAAGCGCAATGTCAAAGAGACTTGTGACAAGAGAGATATCATACATCTTCGAAGGATAAATGGTCCCATAATGCTCTGCATGTCTTGAGCGAAATTAAGGGTGATGAACCTGCTTCAATAGGTTCCCCACCAAACGATGTTCCTCCTCCTAATGATGGTCAGGAGGTGGTGTATTAGAACCTACACTCCACAATTCACAACCTTGGTTCTGATACCCACGAACATGAAGTGTTCAAAGAAAGAACACAACCACACGATAAGAGTAGACGTTCTGATCGTGATCAGGATCGTGGTCGAGACCACCGAAGAGAAGGTAGAAAACACCATCATGGCGATGGTTCTTCTTCTTCTTCACCTTCATCTTCACATTCACCCTCTCCTTCAGTGTCCAGACACAATCATAAGGAAACTAATCGTGAGGATAAAGGAAAATAGAGTGAAAAACATTGACAAGACAATCAAGAATGAGGATGAGGGAAATCTAAGGAATCAAGGCATGGAAAAAGGGAGAGTAGGGAACTGCGTAGACACCATAGACGCTATGAATGAGATGATCACGAAGAACCCCTACTCACAACTAGAAGCATGCTAGATATAACAGAGGCTATAAGAGTTCCCACAAGGCACCAAAAAGATAGTAGGATCAAGAGGTTAGACATGAATAACATCCCACGGTTTGAGGGGGGATACAATGTTGATCCTCAAAATCATTTACAAGCATTCCACGATGCATGTGCCTTGTAGAACATAGAAAATGAATGGCAAAAACTGAAATTATTCCCAAGGACACTAGTGAAAGAACTTTTTAATGATAAGCACCAAATGTACTCCCAAGTGTCTAACCTATGAAAGCAAATCCAAGGATGGAAGCAAGGAAATCATGAACCCTTGGATGCTACCATGGGCCACTATTACGCATTGTTACATCGTTGCCTTGGCCATGGTTATTCACAGCAGGATCAACTACGCCATCTCATGGATGGACTTAGGCATGAAACAAGAAGAACCCTTGGGACATATGCCCAAGGAAGGTTATCAGAGCTTAGGTTTCATCATATCCATAGATTGCTAGAGCAAGTAGCCAAAGAAGAAGGTGAGCTACGGAAGAGAGAAAGTGCAGAAGAGTACAACCGAGATCCTTCTCTCCAAAAAAGGGGAGTGAGATTCTATGAAGAGGAAGAAGAGTCACCACTAGAAGACATGGTGAATAGGAAAAATTTGCCACTCCAAAAGTTAACAATGGAAGTATCAACAAAGGTAGACCAAATGTGGGACTCCCTGGATAGTAGGTTTGAAATTATTCTTAAGATTGTAGAGGAGTCTAGAGAGCGAGGTAGTAAGCATGACAAAAAGAAAAAGAGAGAAGTAGACAATGCACGTAACAAGCGTAAGGGTAAAATGTCCATCACCAAAGAGATTGTGGATTCAGACACAGACAATGATGGTGGATGTAAGATATGCTAATACGACCATCCTAAGGGATGTTGCCCAGTAATCTCACATCTACAAGAGTCTGGGGTGTATGCACTCAACCCACAATTTAATAAACAGCAAGCACCCCGATGATTACCTTATCCCCAAGGTAACCCAAGGCAGTTCCATCAACATTCAACGTATTATCCAAGTGGAACTCCACCACAAGCTATTGAGCAACATCAATAGTGGCAATACCCATAGTCATGGGGGATGCCACCACCAAGGCAACAATACCCCTACCGGCAACCAAACCCATATGGCTACTACATGCAGCATCCAATCTCTCCACGTGACTCTGATGGTCACGTTACACCACAACATCGCTACCAAGCCTATGAGTAATTTAGAACTCCTTCTCCTAGGGGAGATAACCCACAAACATACCATCCTTTGAATCCATCCGCAACTCTCACACCGATAGCTCCATTACCACCTGCTACAGTAATGCAAGGGGAACTTCCTACTCAACCGTAGCAACACAATGTCACAAGGGCTGTGAATCCTCAAGCCGCAGTTGGACCTGACAACCTTATGAAGAAAATACCTTTCTTCCAAACCAACAGTCCAACCAAGCCCTCACAACCACAAGTGGTTGAACCTCTAAACACCTCTCCATCAATTAAGGTTTCAGAGCTCCCTTCAAACCAAACATCGAGCTCATCGTATACGGCTATGTTAACACATGTCGTAACTAACTGGATTAAGGTTGGCCACCTTCCTAGGAAATTCTCTGATCTTGGAAGCCCCCTAATCTATCTTCAAGTTACTGAGAATGAACCTCATATCACAAGAGATGTACAAAGCTTGGAACCTGCCTCTATTAAGAAAGAGCAATATTCGACTAGAGCTGGCCAACCAGTCCATCACTGTTCCCTTGGGACTAGTGGAGGACATCATCACCACTGTTTGTGGGTGGTCGTACCCAACTAATTTCTTAGTGATACAAGTAAACAATAGTAAAGCGGAATTCCCAATAATAATGGGAAGAACATGGCTAAGTACTATAGATGCACGCCTAGGAATCTGTGATCTTTCACTGGAAATATCCAAAAAGAACACCTTTGGAAAGATCGAGAGGAAGAAGGTTCCATGCATTGCATACAGTGACACAGGGTGCAATTTCATGAAGAGATTATGGATTGTCCAAAGTTTAGCATTGCCTATGTGTAATCGGTGTGCACAATACATTAATATATAAAAGTGCCTGTATGCAACAGCCACACGACAAGAAGACACCCAGTGGCTGATGGCTGATTAAGAGAGTAACTCACTAATGTGCATGAAACTAACTGAGGGAATAACTAGTGCTTACATCAAAAGCACATATGCACTAGAGCAAGTCCGCTGCCAACTTCCAAGCCTTAACCTTGAAAAAATCAACTAGGGCAAGTTGGAAATTCCTAAAAAAATTAAACAAGAGCCCCTAGATTTGAAATCGTTGCCCACCGGTCTAGAGTATATGACCCTCGAAAATGGAAAATTTGTAATCATCAATGCAAGACTTGTTCCCAAACAAAAAGGAAGACTGCTAAAAGTAATAAACAAATGGTCAAAATCCTTTACTTGGTCATATCCCGAATTAATTGGAATAGATCCTAGGATCTGCCAGTATAGGATTTACACTAACCCCTCCATGAAACCTCGAAAATAACCGCAAAGGCAATTGAACCAAAAATTGAAGCCGGTAGTTAAAGAAGACTTCTTAAGGTTGTGTTCATATATCCCATTGTTGATAATGAATGGGTTAGCCCTTTGGTGATCGTGCCAAAAAATGGAGGCAAATGGAGGATGTGCATAGATTTTAGGCTGCTAAACATGGCAACATTTAAAGATCACTTTCCATTGCCATTCATTGACCAAGTCTTAGACACCATAGTAGGGCATCGCTATTATAGTTTTATGGATGGCTATAGTGGATACAACCAAATATGGATAGCCCCAGAATATCAAGCCAAGACAACGTTCACCAGTCCTTGGGGAACATTTGCATATAAACAATTGTCGTTTGGTTTGTGCAATGCTCTTGCGATGTTTCAACGCCTAGTTCTAAGCATATTCCAACAGCAGATAGGAAACGAAGTGGAAGTATTTATGGACAACTTCTCCACTTATGGAACAAGTTTTGATCAAGCCTTGGACCGATTAGAGCAAGTGTTGAAAAGATGCACAGAAACTAACTTAAGGCTCAACTAGTAGAAAAGCCCTTTAATGGTCTAAGAAGGCATAGTATTTGGGCATAAGGTTTCACATTCAAGAATAGAGGTAGACCCAGATAAAGTTAGGGTCATCCAAGGAATCACTTGTCAACTGGAAACTATCAAAGATATTCGATCATTCCTTGGACACACTAGCTATTATAGGAGATTCATTGAGAACTTCTCCAAGGTTGCCAAACCATTGGTAGAACTAACAAAGAAGGACGTACCATTTGAGTGGACCAGGGAATGTGAATGAGCATTCTAGACTTTGAAATAAAATCTTGTAGAAACTACCATTCTACAAGCTCCTGACTAGTCCAGACCATTCCACATAATGACTGACACATCCAATTATGATTTGGGAGTTGTACTTACATAGATAGATGATCAAAAACATCCTTACTACATTCACTACACAACTATAGAAAAAGAATTAATGGCTGTAGTGTTTGCACTAGATAATTTAGGCACTATGTGTCACATTATAAGTGTTCATCCACATAGATCATAGTGCAATCTGGTTCCTCATGAACAAGCCAATGGTTAGCCCTTGTATTAGATGATGGCTGGTAATCCTACAGGAGTTTGATCTAACGATGTTGATTAAAAGGGCACCGAGAACATAGTTGCAGATCATTTATCTCAGTTGTGCTAGGATAACAAAGAGGACAAATATGTAATGTCTGATCATTTTCCTGATGAGGCCCTCTTTGCCAGTGTAGTGAATAACCAACCCACAAAAAAAATTGGTATAGTAGCATTCTCACCTATCTCCTTACTCAAAAAACACCATAGGAGCTGGACTTTAGGAAGAAACAACAATTTCTTCATAGAGCTAAGTAGTTCATGGAGATCAATGGACAACTTTACATAGTGTGTCCTGATGGCTTGGTTCGATGGTGCGTACCCGAAGAAGACCAACTGAGAGTTCTCCAAGATGCTCATAAGGGTCCTTGTGGGGGCCACTATGCAGGGAGATGAACGGCTATTAAGATCTTTCTTGCAGGATATTACTAGCCAACATTATTTTGGGATTGTAGCGATAGAAAACGCTAGTGGCTGGAAACACCAAGAGGTCTTCGGGTGCATAGCCTAACCCCGAATCCACACAAGGGCCATGCTGGAGAAAAAAGATTCAGGATGCCCTGAACAATCTAGTTGATCAAACAAGGACTTAGTCGGTGTACAATAACCTTCTTGTAAACAATGATTTTAAATGGAATAATTGATAGTAAAATAAAAGAAAACGTAATGTGCATAGTAGTAGAAATATGCTAAAGCACATAACAGGGCAGTAGACACGAATAAATGCTTGACAATGCCAAATAAATGTTGTAATTAGCCAAAGAGAGAGTTTGAATAGAAGGATGCCCTGGAAAAGGGTACAGGTATACAAAGTGTACAATAGGCATAGTAGGAGTGGAATCACAACCTTGGTGGTGTCGAGCTATGAAATCTGGTGCTCACTGTGATAAACTATGCCTCTTGGATTAGTGGTCATAGTATACCATGTGATGTAGTTGTGCCTCTCTATTGGTGTGATGTGCTTTGGGTCTCGTTCGCCCACAGAGCTAAGTGCTAAAATGCTAAAATGTCAAATGCCAAAATGGAAATGCCAACTGCTTTACCGGTGAAGAAA
>MNCI01026620.1:294747-304793 GCA_015680685.1 Gnetum montanum
CCCCCTTTCCTTTTCTTCTCCTAAAAAAAAGGGATCACAAAGGTATTTATAGGGCTAGGGTTAGCCCAAAATGTAGATCAAGTGCCATGTGGCAATGTGGTGGGTAAAAACATGTAACAGCATGTAACCATGCATAACAGCACATAACGTAATGTAATAGCATGTAACAGAGTGCTACGCTACGTTGTAGCAAGGTAATAACACGTAACACTTAGCCATATTTGTAGTTGTGATGTCGAGACCTGAAATTTTATGGTGTTTCAATGGCCCCTCTTTGTTGACATCTGGAGGAGTGGCCTGAAAGATGTCGACAAAGAATTACAAAACACCACAGCAAATATGTCACCAACATCATTTGTCAGCAAAAAACCAGATGTCGTTTTACCATACTCAAGAGTGTTACGGGAATAAGGTTATGTTAGGGGAGAAGGGATATGGGCAATGCTAAGGAGATGAAATTTAAATAGTGGGAACAAAATGCAAATAGTGGATCATGATGTAAGATGCAAATTCAGCACAGCTGATGGTGACCATGGCATGAGGTAGCTTGCCCCTAAAACATTGACCTTTCATCAAAGTACTCATGAGAGGGTCAAAGTTGATTCAAGGATGGGCCAATTGCGAAGCTGCAGTGTTGTTGATTTTTTTTTGTGAGGTGAACCTTCTTTGGGTTCAACTTACTACTGCATGTTAATGTCCTTGTCATTAGCCATTGTGTTGGCTTTGACTTCCTCCATGTGGCTTGAGAGACAGATCTCTCGAGAGGAGGACTTGGGCTTGGTTTGCTTGGCCTGCTTGTGGGTAGGGGCCCCAACGTTCAGTTGTTGTTTATTAGTTGTGGCATTTGCTTCGACCATGGGGCTTGCGAGGCGCTCATTTATCCTCTTGCGTTACCATTTGGTGGGCCTACCTAGGTTGCTAGTGGGGTCAACCCTTAAGGGAGGAGGGATCGAGATATTGCCCACTTTTGGGCTTTGGATAGGTGAGGGGCCATCACATTGTGGCACCCTTATGATAAAGGGTGGCTTAGGTAGAGTTGTTTTAGGAGTTGTTGTGTGACCAAATTTTTGTGGCACCTTAATAACAAAAGGTTACTTAGTGGTCATTGTTGTTACATCATTCCAGTTCAACATCTTAGCGGATGGTTGCTGTGGAGCTTTGACCACAAAGGGTGTTGTGGGTGCTCGAGGTGGCACTTTGATAACAAAGGGAGGCCTCTTGCTTGTGGAGGCTGAGGGAATCCTTGCCTTACTGGTAGGCACATGGATCACAAAATGTTGTTGCATAGGTTTAGACTTACCACCTATGCTAATGAAAGTTATGACATAGGAGGCATCATCTGTGTTGGATTGACTCACCGTGTTAGGCACCAATTGGCCATGTTCTATCATTCTTTGTAGGTCATCCTGCAAAGCATGATAGTTGTCTATACTATGACTAGCCAATTGGTGGTAATGACAATATTGGTCCATCTTGAAGTGTTGTGGAACTGGGGGCTCATTTGGCACTACTAAAGCAGGGTTCCTTAGTAGTTTGCAGTACCTATCATGTCTTTGGCAGGTAATTGTCGATACATGTTTGTGTTGGATTTGCCAATCTTTCAAGAGTTGCTCCAGTATTTCAGAGGGTTGCACCGGCAGTGCTATATACTTTGAGCGGTCCTTGCACTGAAAGTTGGGTCTTGAGGTAGCCCCTGTCATGTAGGTGAGTTGGTGCCCGAATTGGCAATTTTGTTAGCTGGGGCTTGGGGATGCTTAGCTGTTGGGCCCCAGTTGGTTGCTTTTCTGCTTGTGGCTACATGCTTGCAAGTGTGTTGGTTTCTGTAGGCCACATAGGCTAGATCATTGCTAGCTTGTGTTGCATCCTCTATGCTTTTTTCTTAGGCAAAGGCTTGGCTAAGAGACTTTGGGGCTAAATAATACAGTTTGGAGTTGATAAAGTCATTTACTGCACCTTTAAAGATTGTCAATAGATGTGCCTCTGCTAGAGGTTCATGCATTTTGCTCAATGCAGCATTCCAATGTTGGAGGAATTTTGGCATGGCTCTAGAGGCCCCTGTTTAACTTGCATTAACTAGTCAAGGGTTGCTTCAGGCTTTAGGTTCTACCTAAAGCATGTCACAAACTTGGTTATGAGATCCTCCAAAGAGGAGATTGAGGCCTTCGGTAGTGCACGATACCAGTCCAAGGCCTTGCCAGTGAGTGACATGGGGAACATGCGCATGATAGTGTGTGGCCAAGCTTGAAGGAGTAGGCATTCAGATCGAAATGTGACCAAGTGTGCATTGGGATCCCCTTCACTATTGTACTTGGTAAATTGAGGTAGTTGGGCCCCAGTTGGGAGAGTTAGAGGTGGTACTGTAGGACTTATGAGATCATCTTGGTAAAAGTCCACCACCTTAATGGTGTTAAAGGAGGTAGCCTTAAGTCAATTGATCTCCTCTGTCAAGCTTTGTATTAGCTAGAAGGACTGATCCAAGCTTGGGGATGTGCCAGCTAGTTGCATTGGCTGGGCTTGGGTTGGTTGCATAGCATAGGGTAAAATTGTTGGTTGTGGAGTTTGCCAGTTTAACGTTGTAGTAGACGGATGTTGCCAATTTAACATCATAGTGGATGATTGCTGATGTAATGGGTAAGCGATGGGTGTGATGATTGAAGTGGGCCACACATGGGTGGGTTGGACGAACATCGTAGACATCGATTAGATAGGCAAGATGTAGGATGCCTGAGTTATTTGGAGTTGGGAGGTGGCCCCTGCATGAGCATAGTGCTAGGCAAATGCATTAGTTGCTTGTGAGGAAGGCTGAATTGGCATGGTCACTATCTTGGAGGGGATGGATGGACCAAACGGAGGAGGGGCTATAATAGGGAGTGGTTGTTGGAAGATGGTGTGGAGGTGGCTCTCACATTCAAAGCAGGCCTTGAACTTGTCTTCCTCTGTAAGGCTTCCTCATAGGTTGTCCCTACATCATGCTTATTTCCACGGATGAGTTGGGACAACAACTGGTGGTAGGGCTTCGTTAGTGGGATTATGTCAAATAAAAAGGGGTTATACTCCTGTTTGTTCCGGTGGACTTGTTCGTAGTCCTGTTTTGCCTCTAAATCAAGGTAATCCATTGGTGGTCCTGCTTGGATTTTGGCACAAACGAAATTGTATTGTTCATGGCTTAACGCGGCATGCTTTGGTTGGATTGTGGTATCAAATGTGTTAGACACCAACGTGGAAGGTTGATCTGGATTCATATTCAGGTTGTGAGAGTTGTTGTTTGCAAAAAATGGCTAACTCTGAAAATAGTAGAAAAATGACTAGTCAGCAGTAGGAAAATGGCCAAGTACAAAGATATAGAAAATGGCTAAGTGCAATAATGCAGAGAAAAAAATGCTGAGTATGAAAATGCAGAAAAAACGGCCAAGTATGAAAATGTAGAAAAATAGCCAAGTGTGAAAATGTAGAAAAATAGGCCCTCCTTCTAGTGCCAAAAACTATAGTGACAGAAAACATCAGTGGCTGGAAACACCGAGAGGTCTTCGGGTGCACAGCCTAACCCCGAATCCACACGAGGGCCATGCTAGAGAAAACAGATTTAGGGTGCCCTGAATGGTCTGGTTGATCAGACAGGGACTTAGTTGGTGTACAATAACCTTCTTGCAAACAATGATTTTAAATGGAAAAACTGATAGTAAAATAAAAGAAAACGTAATGTGCACAGTAGTAGAAATATGCTAAAGCACGTAATAGGGCAGTAGACACAATTAAATGCTTAACAATGCCAAATAAATGCTGTACTCAACCAAAGAGAGAGTTTGAATAGAAGGATGCCCTGAAAAAGGGTATATGTATACAAAGTGTACAATAGGCACAGTAGGAGCGGAATCACAGCCTCGATGGTGTCAGTCTGTGAAATCTAGTGCTCACTATGATAAACTATGCCTCCTGGGCTGGTGGTCATAGTATACCATGTGATGTAGTTGTGCCTCTTTGTTGGTGTGATGTGCTCTAGGTCTCGTTCACCCATGGAGCTAAGAGCTAAAATGCTAAAATGCCAAATGCCAAAATAGAAATGCCAACTGCTTTGCTAGTGAAGAAATTGAAACCCCCCCCCCCCCCCCCTTTTTCTTCTCCTAAAAAAAAGGGGATCACAGAGGTATTTATAGGGCTAGGGTTAGCCCAAAATGCAAATTAGGTGCCACACGGCAATGCGGTGGGTAACAACATGTAATAGCATGTAACCATGCATAACAACACGTAACAACGTGTAACACAGCATAATAGCACATAATAGGGTGCTACGCTACGCCGTAGCAAGGTAATAGTGCATAACACTTAGCCATATTTGCAATCGCAATGTCGAGACCTGAAATTATGTGGTGTTTCAGGGATGCCCATCAATTTGTCCAATCCTGTGAGTGCTGCCAACATGATGGGGGAATGACTACTAGAATGCAGGGTTCACAATAATGGATTCAACCTTTAGAACCCTTTGACATTTGGGGAATAGACTTTATGGGGCCCATTACACCAATGTCCAATGGAAAAGCTTACATCATAGTTACCGTAGACTATCTAACGAAATGGGCTAAAGCAGCAGCTGTTATAGATTGCACATCATCTACAGCTACACAATTTGTGCAACAACAAATTGTAAATAGGTTTGGCATGCCATGTGCACTTATTTCGGATAATGGTACATATTTCACAGGTGCAACTTTTCGGAAATTAATGCAATGCCTAAGGGTTGAACATAAATTGACTACACCTTATCGCCCCCAAGCTAATGGACAAGTTAAGGTCATCAATAGGGAGAACACTAAAATATTGACACAGACAATTAGCAAGTATAGGCATGATTGGACCACTAAACTGAATGATGCTCTTTGGGCATACCGCTCCACTTGGAAACTCCCTATAGGCTACTCTCCCTATGAGTTAGTGTACGGAAAGCTTTCAACGCTTCCAATTCAAATCGAGCTCCATACACTATCAATGGCTTGTGACCTCCACCTCGATCTTGATCTAGCACAAAAACAAAGGTTGGCAACTTTACACGTGTTAGACGAAAACTAATTAGCTGCCCTATCATCAAACGAGTTGCACAAGGCATATAACAAGCAATGTCATGACTTAAAGATTCTAAAGGTTAAATATTAACCAGGAGATAAGGTTCTCTACTGGAACCCCACACATGTGCCACAATGCACAAAATTTCAAACACTATGGAAAGGACCTTACATTATTCATACAACCTTTCCTTTAGGGGCCATGACCATATACAAACCTGAGAGCCCTAATAAGAGATTACTAGTCAATGTGCAATAAACCAAACCCTTCCATGAACTTAGGACAGCTAGTGCACATACTGTCTCTGAGAACAGATTACCCTGCTTATTATTTTGGATCTTCCCCTTCCAACTTAGTCATGGGGTAGATGGCCACCTCTGCTAATCAATTGAGGCCCTCAGTTCCTTTTTAAGTTTTTGTTTTACACATTTTTGTTTTACAAATTTCTTTAAATTTTCTTGTTTTTTTTTTACAACATCGTTGATACTTTTTCATTTCTTTGTGTGATTGTTTGTTTGTTGTTTTTTGTTTGCGTTGTTAGGTTTTTCATCTAATAAGTGCTCCTGATGGTGGTATGAACTGTATTCTATTGATTGCTAATGTTTAGTTTTTACCTTTGAGTTATAATGTTGATACTAAGGTATGGTTCTTTTGATATAACAAGCAATGAGTCCACATCATCCATGCATCCATGAATTTTTCTGGTCTCTCTTGGCTTGGAAATGTACAGTCCCTTTCTTTAAATCATAAAACTATCAATGAATTAGTGACTGTGCATATCTCAAACTGAGGAAGGACTCAAGGATTGAAAAGGGTGTGACTTCAAGGGGATTTGATGCATTTTTGTTGGCCATTCTCTTGGGTGCTCAGATGTTTTCTTCTTAGGTTTTCCTTACCATTATGATGTTACTTCATTATTGAGAAGTTGAGCCAATAAAAATAAGTCTTTGCATGGTGTGGTTCTCACACAAAAAAAAAGTGAGAATTCAAAGCACACCTCGTAGACAAAATAATTATTTGGGCTACAAGCACTGGTTATGGAACTAAAAAAATGTTCCCTATAACTAAGGCCCTCTCTTGCTTCCTACTTTTCCCTTTCTCATTTCCTCGGAATGGTGGTGACTCTTTGGCAGAAGCATTTTTGTTACTTCAAGTGGATGGATTGGCCAAGTGTATCAATGCAAAGTCATTGGATGTGGATTGTTTGAGGCTGAATTTGAAATGAGATCTACTAAGTCACATTACCCATAATTACACAAGGGGCTGTACACCACCTTGTTCATGGGACTCCATTCCATTCTCTTCTCCTCATCATTCTTTCTCCATTTTCCACCTCATTGCCAGTTGTATAAATAGTCTATATTTTGGTTGATGCATTGTTTTCTTTTTGGTAAATTCTTGTGGTTAAAACTTTAACTCTTGCTTCCAAATGACATTTTCAAAGCCTACAGACTCTTTGAATGTGGGATTTTCAGGGCATTAAGGGCATGAGCCTACTTTGGGGAGGACCCACTAGCATTCCTAATTGATGCATCAGTTATCTTCTTTCCCTTAAACATTGCTACAATCAACTTTTATTTTGTTCATTTCCACCTCTGACATCCATTTTATCGGCATTGTTGTTGTTTCGTTTTCTCCATCTTTCTTATTCCTTATATTTTTCTCCATTCTATCGCTACCAAAGGATCGCTCTTAGTCATGGGGGTCCTAGTCTAATTTTTTCAATTTTCTCCTAACCCCTACACCTTGGGTAGTCACCAGTGTTATATCTCTAGAATCTGTATTAGCCATATCACAACTCAACCAATGAGCCTTACACCGAGACAAGGTATCAACTGTATTGTGATTTACTTATCCTTGTTAATATGCGACTGTGTTGTGTGTGTAGATGGCAATCATACAGCAATGGACTGGACCTAGAGGAAATACTTAGGATGGACTGGTGCTAGAATAGTCGTGTAAGGAACAAGATTGATGGCACGCTTATAGATGAACAACGAAAGGCGCAATCTTGGCGTCGGCAACAACACATCTTCTTATTTTCTCTCTTTCTCTCCTCTCTCTCAGCTACCAAATAAGGTTGGATGTCAATTGTGTATAGTGTTCACTCTTGTAGTCATGAACACACGTCATCCCATTCACCATTAGTTGTCATTCAAGTCAATTATCCCATACCTTTCCAATATTTTGTAAGGAACTCAAGGACGAGTTTTCATTCAGTCATGGGGGTATGATGAGTTGCGATATCACATACGCAACATCGCATTTGCCACACGATATCGCATATGCTATATCATGTCCTGCCTCATCTTCTAGAAATAAGAGGTGGTGCCCTTAGTTCCAGATAGTTAGACTTAGACCCTTAGCTAAACTCTTGCAATTGTACCATTCCAGAGTTAGAATAATTCCTGTGTGCCCTCAATAGGAGTCATAGAGTGAACCGATCTTTATTCGAGCAATTTGTACCTGAGCACACATTTGTGTACGGCAATAAAGATGAACTTTATGCTAAACCTTGCAGCATACAAATTAAGCTAAATAGTAATTAATTATTGTTGAATATTTAAACGCTTTCCTAGTTAATTAATCTCTCTCTCAACCTTTGACTCTCCTAGTTAAGTACACTTAGTACGACCACTTCAAGCATGTGTGTAGCGCTTGGTAACCCAGTAATGATTAGCGTTTGGTAATCCCAGCAGCATTACATTGGTTCAAGATGTGTGCGGTAAGTGGGAATGGATACTGGTGTTAGGAACAATTAGAACTTAGTTAGTGAATAGTTAACATAAGCTAGTCACTTAGTTCTCTTCACCTTCCCCTATTAGCATAAGACATTAAAAAGATAAAAGTTATAAAAATCATATATCTCAAACTTACTTAACCATACAACCGTGACAATACAAGTAAGTTTGGGAAGACAATGATTGATTAACCTTAAGTGTTCCATTAAGGCACGTAAGCACTTAGTCCTTGGAGTTCGACCAGATCACGCGTGAAATGCTTGTATTCATATGGTTGACTATAGGGGTACCTCACCACTCATCAACTTCTTATGATAAAATTGATTGTATTGTTCATTGCTTTCTTTGGTTTGAAGCAACATAGACAAGATTTTTCTATAGTTTCTTAGAATAGTTTCATTAGCAATAACAAAGATGGAGGACTTGGCCTTATTAATTATTATAGCGAAGGTATTTCTTATTGACCTTTTGATATGCTAAAACCTTGAAAAATGGAGAATTTGTTAATGTGTTTATGAGAACTTGCAAGTCTAAGGAAGGTGAATATAACATATTAAGGAGATTGAGAGAAGAGCAAGAATTAACAAACTAGAATGCTAAAGTCCAATAAGAAGATGTAATAGTTTGAAAAAAATCATAAGGATATCATCCCAAATCCTAGAGAAGACATTTTGAAGACTAATAAGATGTCTCACATTGCAACAAGACATCTCTACTGACAAACTCTAAACTTAGGAAATATATCTTTACAATAGAGGAAACATCTCAAGTAAAGATAAGACATCTTGCAAAAAGTTAAAATTTTTCAAACTTAGACAACATGTCTCACCTACAATAAGGCAAATATAGTAAAATGTCTTGGGCTTGTAAAAGACATCTCAACTAGCTATTGTGTGAATTTCAACAGACAGATGGAGAGAACAAGGCTATAAAAGAAAGACATCCTAAATGGGAAAATACAAGCATTGTACAATCAATTAAGTAATCATTGTATACATTCTTTGAGGAATATTGTACTTCATTTTTCTTAATCATTTGTTCTTATTGTGAGCTTAAAGCAAGGAATCAGAAGCTTAGTTAATTTTCTTCCTTGGTCATTTTTATTTCTTATTATAAGCCTTGAGGGGCTAGATGTGCTTCTTAAGGAAAGTCATTTGTTGTTTCTTGGAAACTTGAGGAATTGGGTGTGTTTTTGAGTGAAAACACCCCTAGCAAAGCTCAGAATTTTGTAAACATCATGGTGCTCTTGAAAACATATTTTGAAGGAATAAATTTTAGAGGTGTGTAAGGATTCTACCCTCTGAATGTGGACATATCCAAGTTTGGAAACCACATACATTCATTATGCAAGAATTGGATCTTATTGGCTAGAACTTATTCAACCCCCTTTCTAAGTTATTGATCTTCATTTCTCTTACTACAAAATGTAATGCAAAGTGCATTAATGGAGATGATATTTAGATGCTCATTTTAAGAAACCTAAGAATGATAATATTTGGTCTTCTAATAACTTTCTTCACTATCTTCCTTTTCCTTAGGCCATTTCTATTTCTAGTTCTTTAATTCTTAAATAAGTTTGAAAGACATGGTGGAGGCTTAGTAAATATTGAAATTATAATCATATTATAGTTTTAGAAGATATGCTTTAAAAAATTAAACAATGGTAGGTTCTGTTTAATGAAAGAGGTTGGGCTACTAATGCATCTAGATTATGTACCACTTTGAGCAAATTTGGTATCACTGGAGTTTTTTGTCTGCATATGGATGATAGATGGATTACTTGGAATGAAGCTTCTAGCCTCTCTGGTCTGAATGGGAAGAGGAAAATGAGTTTTGAAAATTAATTTCTGATGGGACGCGATATCGCATGGGTTGCGATATTGCATACGCGATATCACGTTCATCACAATATCGCATCCCTCGCGATATTGCGTCTTCCCTGAAATATCATATACGCGATATCGCAGTCCGCTGCAATGTCTATAAATAAGAGGCAGCTTTCCCAGTTTTAGAGTAGTGAAACTCTGGTAGTTTGATTGCTCTAGAGTTAGTTTATTTTTCTAGTGTCTACCCACAGTGTGGTGAATGTAGTTGTACGGTGTCTTTATTCGAGTGTGCTGTACTTGGACATGCACATGACCAGCAATAAAGATCGAGATTACTTCATCATTGCAGCATTCACTTTGTTATTTATTTGTTTGCTATTTATTTAATGTTATTTATTGCTTTCGTAGCACGGTGTGAGTA
>MNCI01026620.1:307366-328538 GCA_015680685.1 Gnetum montanum
TTTAAGTGTGACTACTTGGTAGCCCAGTGGTGTAGCTAGGATCTGCGCTTGGTAATCCCAGTGGCGTATTTGGGATCTGCGCTTGGTAATCCCAGTGGCGTACCTAGGACCTGCGCTTGGTAGTCCCAATGGTAGTCATGCACGAGGTCCAAGATGTGTACGGTTGTTCAAGGAATCGATTTCTCGTCGCACTTAGGCTAGATTAGATTCCTCTACCCTTTTCCCTCCTAGCTTAGTTTAGTTAATCTTATTTTACACTGCCATCAAGAGTAGCATAGAATTAGAACACATCATACACCTCACTCTGGACTAAACCATATGTGACAAATGATAAATACTAGTCCAGGTGGGAAGACAACGAACTGTGACCTAAGGTTAACTGTCTAGGTACCACAACTAGTCCGTTTGTGGAGTTCGACCGGATCACGCATGAAAACACTCGTATTCGTATGGTTGAGCATAGGGGTACCTCGCCGCTCATTATTGGCGCCGTTGCCAGGGACGGTGCTAGTTATCTAGATTAGTTATATCATACAAGGTTGCTATAAAGAACTTAACGATACATCTCTTAGAAAGAAGAAATAATTAACAAGTCACACATAATTCACACACAAATTCATACAATGCATCTCCTACAAGATAATAATAATGCCACACTTAGTGAGGAAGTTCATTGGAGAACCAATGAATTATATGACGATGAAGATTGGAGTATACAACCTGAAGTGGGAGTTTCTTATAAACATAAACAAAAACAACGTCATTCCAACGCACGAAAGCCTAACTTACTTGATGACGATGAACCCCCACTGGTCACTACAAGCTTAACGCAAATACAAGAGGATTCGAATCTCCTGTAGGCATCGTAAAGAGAGCTAACTACCTAGGCTCGATTTGAACAACTTTCCTAAATTTTCAGGAGGCTATGACTTAGATCTGCATCAACATTTACTAGCCTTCTATGATACTTGCACATGGAACAATGTTGATAATGGCTAGCAAAAACTTCAGCTCTTTCCGATGACACTCATTGACCAAGCTAAAGTATGGTATAGATCGTTAAAACCAAATTCAATACGACGCTGGTCAACAATCGTAGAAGTCTTTAATGAAAAATATCAAACCTACGCAAGAGTGTCAGCCTTGAGGAAAAAAATCCAAGGATGAAAACAAGCAAAACATGAACCCTTGGACATGGCCTTAGAAAGATATTATGCATTGTTAAACAACTGTCCAAGCCATGGGTTTTCTGAGGAAAGGCTAATGTACCATATCATTGATGGGCTACGTAATGAAACAAGAGAGACCTTAGGAACGTATGCCCGAGGTCAATTATATAACCTATGAACCCATCAAGTCAAAGAGCTTATTAAGAAGGTAGCAAAAGAAGAAGGAGAATTAGCTAGATGGGAGAGTGTTGAAAAACATCAACAGGACCAAAATATTAACTCAACAAAGGTCCATGATCATAACAAGGAGAGATCAACAAATCTCAAGGTGGAAACATCATTTTTGCCAATACAACAATCATTAGAAGAAGTCGAGGCAAAGATAAATAAGATGTTGGAATGGATGTATCAAAAGTGTGGAGAATTTATCAACAACATTGGAGAGAGAGTTTTGACAACCCAAGAAGCAGGATGAATTAGTAGACATTCGGAAAGAAAGACTAAAGAGAATAAGTGATCAACTACCAATCCGACGTATGAATGCAACATATGCCTGTACGATCACCCCAAGGGCCAATGCCCAATACTGTTACATCTACGTGAGCATTGGGGAAACATGTTACATCCAAAGTTCGTACAGAGATACTGTGTTAGATCACAGTGGCAATAAACCCAGTCGTGGGGGAGACCACCATTAGACTGGAGGCACCCTTCATATTTTCTAAATCCAAATGCTTATCATGTTCAACATCATGTTTCTACATTCGGGCCACCATACTCTATCTCACCACAATACCATTCTCCACAATACTATCAGCCCATACCTCCAACACAACCACCACCTTATGCATCTTATATTCCTCCTAACTTTCAACATTTTCATCCTTTCCCTCCTTCCACAATGCCACCAACTGTTTCTAAGGTGTTTGTGCCACCGCAACAACCCATGAACAACACTTATGCTACTACTACTAATAGTAATGAGAGGCCTCCTCAACATCAAAGGCGTCCTTTCTTTAAACACGGCCATAAAAAGGGACAACATAATTCAGAGGCCACTGCATCTTCCAACCCAGCACAAGTTCCACACTATGGTGCACCCTTACCTTCAAACCCAACGCCTCATGTAACTTTATCAAGGCCACCAACTTACACTCCAATAACCATACGACCCAATGAACATAATCATGTGAGGCATCATCACAATCCTTGCATACCATCTAATAGTCACAAACATCATAGTGGGTCAACTCGTTATCAGGGAACTACATCATATAAAGTGCCCCACTATGCTTATTATAATCAAGTGTGTGAACCCCAAGGGGATAAGTATAGACCAGCCCCAATACTTCCAACATGCAAGGATCCTTATCTTTCATTTATTAATCCTTGCTATCCTCAACCGATTAGTTATGGGGTATATCCCCCATTTCAATAACAACTAGGATTAATAAATATTTTTCATTTTCTTTGATTTTACAACTTTTTGTTTTCCATTTTTTCATTTTTCAATTTTTTGTTTTATCTTTTTATCTTTTTGTGTGTTTGTGTTTTCATGTTTTTATAAGTAATCTCATCTATGAATAAAACACTCATGTGGATCTTTGGTTGAGATGTGTTTTATGTTATTAAGTCATGAGTGATCAATTATTTGGAACAGTGAGCCCATTACACCCACTCATCCACTCTCTGAATAAGAGGTTCTTTTCAAGGGTATAGTGATATTCTTGACATTTTTAAAACTTAAAATTAATTTTGCATTCATTGTACCCAGAATGAAGAAGGATGGACCAAGAGGGAATGGTTAGGGTGTGACATCAAGGGGACTTGCGGATTCTTTTTGGTGACATCTGTGGGTGTTATCATGCAACTTGGTTGTACTAAGATCCTTGTAGATCTAATGAAAAATGGGAGTAAGAGTAATCAAAAGGACACTCGAAAATCAAATACTATTCTAGGGGGTCCCACTGGAATGACATGCACCCATGCCTGAAGGTTGGCGGCTTCTTTGGATTCAGTAAAGTTCAAAAAGGAGAGAGAAAAGAAAAGAAAAAGCAAAGTGCCATAAAACAAAAAATCACTCCTTCCTTGTACTAAACGCCAAGGATCATACACCTTGTTGTTATGGTCCTCTCATAGTTGCTCATCATGGGATGAAATAATGCAATGTCACTGTTTAGAGAAATGGACTTGGTCCTGATCTTGGAACGATGGGTTAATGACATGTTAATCATGCTTTACACGCAGGATTCATTGTGCCCTGAGTCAGTTACCTCATGTCCCAATCTCTACGATCCCTTTCTATACTTCATCTCATCTCACCGTTCGTGTAATTGTAGTTCATGACCCATGTAACATAAAATTTTCATCTCATTCCGGTGATATTTATATGTGTGTGTTTTGTGGAGTTAGTGCAGATTACATTTAACCCTTCTAGTGCCCACGGACACTTTAAGTGTGATTACACAAGGGCATAATAGGTTGAAACCTACTTTGGGGAGGACCCACTTGTGTAATTTTGTTGTAATCTTCATTAATTCTATAGCTAGAACACACAATTTCTTACCCTCAGCTTAATTTTTCATAATTTTCTTTCCCTTATTACCATCGCATAGCCTTTTTCTCTACCATCCAAGGTCCTTATTGATAAATTCCACATCATCATTAATTTTCGTGCCTTCAGAACCAGTTGAATTACCCTGGAACCCTATAACAATTGTCCAAATGTCCTTAGTTTACATTGTTTAATTTCAAAAAATATATATATATTTTGAAATTCATCATCGCTCGAAGGACATCTTTAAGGGTAATTAGTTCTAAAATTAAGAATAGACTGTGTCAAAAATAATTTTATCCCCTTAGCTATACCAGAAAATTAAATTTGNATAAAGTAAATCTATTAAGGCAAGTAGTAAGGTATAACCTAACTTTGGTAACAACCTTACTAACGATTGGTCCCGTGTGATTGCAGATGGCCCTAAAACATGGACAACAGGAAGGTCCTGCTCAAGGTGTGATCGAACGATCTCAGAGAGGTGAAAGACAAGATCCTGCCAGACAACATGCAAAATAGGAGGAACAATCATTTAGCATTCATCAAGAAGATCCTCCTACCGTACGGTCTGGGTAGGCAGAAGTAGGAGATACCCTCTCTGAAAGTAGTGCCTGGTACTTAAGGGAAATGTACCAATTTTAGCACAATAAAGAAGAAGGCACCATGGTTAACATCTGTGGTGTGACTATTGATTTCTCTTTTCAAGCCATTTTGGAAGTATTAAACCTTCTGAATATAGGGCCAAAAGTTGCTCAGAACTAGCTGGACACTTTCAGAATTGAGTAACTTAATAAATCATTAACAGAGAATAAAAGGGTGGCAAAAGAAAAAGAGAAGGTTGACTGGGCTGCCTCTATGGCACAAGTGCAAACTTACACACACGCCAAGACACTCAAGGCCTTACAAGAGGAGAAACTCCAAGCCATACTTCAATGCCATCAAATCCCAAGACCTGGAGTAAAAGAAAAGGGAAAGACACCTATGGAGGAGCCACTACCACCAGGAACTACATGAGTTCCTCATTTTTGTAATAGTTGTAGTATTTTTCTGTGTTGTGTCCCTCCACACTGCAGAGTTGTTTTATTTCATTTTTTCCAGTTAATAATCCCATACCTATCCACTTTGTAATCAATGGACCTTGTTCTCTTTGTAACTCAAGGACGAGTTTTCATTCAGTCGTGGAGGTATGATGGGACGTGATATCACATGGGCCGCGATATCGTGTACACAATATTATGTCCGTCGCGATATCGCATCCCCCGTGATATCGCGTCTTCCCTGTGATATCGCGTACGCGATATCGTAGTCCGTCACAATGTCTATAAATAAGAGGCGGCTTTCCCAGTTTTAGGAATCCCAGTTTTAGAGTAGTAAAACTCTGGTAGTTTGATCGCTCCAGAGTTAGTTTATTTTTCCAGTGTCTGCCCACAGTGTGGTGAATGTAGTTGTACGGTGTCTTTATTCAAGTGTGCCATACTTGGACACGCACATGACCAGCAATAAAGATCGAGATTACTTCATCATTGCAACATTCACTTTGTTATTTATTTGTTTGTTATTTATTTAATGTTATTTATTGCTTTCGTAGCACGGTGTGAGTACGACTTGATTATGAGCATTTACGAATGTGTACGGTTAGTCAAGGAATCGGTTGCTCATCGCGATTAGTCTCTCTCACCCTTAAACTCCTAGAAGCGGAATGAGTACGACTTGATTACGAGCATTTAAGTGTGACTACTTGGTAGCCCAGTGGTGTAGCTAGGATCCGTGCTTGGTAATCCCAGTGGCATATTTGGGATCTGCGCTTGGTAATCCCAGTGGCGTACCTAGGACTTGCACTTGGTAGTCCCAGTGGTAGTCGTGCACGAGGTCCAAGATGTGTACGGTTGATCAAGGAATCAGTTGCTCATCGCACTTAGGCTAGATTAGATTCCTCTACCCTTTTCCCTCCTAGCTTAGTTTAGTTAACCTTATTTTACACTGCTAGGAGTAGCATAGAATTAGAACACAGCATACACCTCACTCTAGACTAAACCATACGTGACAAATGATAAATACTAGTCCAGGTGGGAAGACAACGAACTGCGACCTAAGGTTAACTATCTAAGTGCCACAACTAGTCCGTCTGCAGAGTTCGACCAGATCACGCGTGAAAACGCTCGTATTCATATGGTTGAGCATAGGGGTACCTCGCCGCTCATCAATTTCTAATCTTGAGAATTTATTTAGAATTGACAAAAGTTTGCATTAGGCTTTTCCAAACATTTTTTGGAAGGATGGCAAATCTATTTCTTATTTTAATTCAAAAATTACTTATAAGATTATTACAAAAAATAATTTTATTCATAACAAATTCAATAAGACTTGGAAAATGCAATTATCATCATACTTTTGAAGAGAAAAATTAAAGACATTTGGAGAGCTCCTACATTTCCTAAAATTCAAATTTTTTTGGTGTCTTATTCTTCAAGGTCTTCCTATCGACACCCATCTTAAACATATGAGAAATGTTTATCCTTAATGTCATTTTTTATAGCAGTGAAGACTTATTTTTTCATGTTTTTTGTTGAGTGTCTTGTTACTCAACATGCTTAAAAACGGACATCTAGAATTTGTAACAACTTTCAAGCAAGTATTAATGAAGCATTATTGCTGATCAACTTGCTTTGTTTACTTTCTTTATTTGCATTTGAAATTGTCTTCGACCACTTGTTCTCTACTCTATTTGGAAGCTTCAGTGTGTGGTTACTTTTTGGTAGGAAAAGCATAACTATGACCTCTCTCTAATAGTCAAATAATCTTAAAGATTTTGGTTTTTAGCCACAACTTTAGGCAAAAAGTCTCTTGGTAAAAGTTGAACAATTAATTTGTTTACCACGGTATTAATTTCTTTTTGTTTTGGAGGTTTCAAGGATGGAAAGCTTTTGGCTTTTGTTGCTATTTGTTTTTTATTTGTGATTGATGTATTCTTTTATCTTTAAATAGAGTTTTATCCTTCTCTTTACAAAAAGCTTTGTAGTAAGAGGTGAAAACATTGAAGGGTGGTTCTAAATAAGGGCAAAATTTGTGCTTTTGAATAAGGGCAAGATTTGTGCTTTTGAAGAGATTTTTCAAAATTAATTGTAATGAAAACTTGAAAAAAACATCTCAAAACTATTTAGCTTTTTCTTTTTCAACTTTTTTAACAACCAATCCTCAGCTGCTGCAGCAGCCATTCCTCAAACGTCGCTTTTCTTTGACAAAACGTTCGTTGAAATCCATTACTCTGGCAAAGAGATTTCCAGAGCCGTCGTGTCTTAGCAACCGCGGCCGTCTTAGTTTCCCCGTAAGTGTCATTTTCAGGCAAGGTCTTGGCACAAGAACGTCGCCCAGTTTCGCAAAATGCTTCCAGAATTTCGATTACTTAGATGACTGCAAACCTTTGCATTCTCAACCTCCGAAGCAAAATCTGCCACAATGGCAAGAAGAAGCAATGGCAAGAAGAAGCAAAAGTAAGATGTTGAATTGGGTAAAAAATATGTATCAAAAAGACAGGTGAGTCAAATATGAAATCAGAATGATATTATGCAATCTTTTTCTATATTATATTGAAGTTATAGATGTGTTATTGATACAAAAGTAAATTTAAAATATCAAAAGGGACATAGCCTTTAAAAACTATCATAAAAAGGGACTTTACGCATCAAAGTATAGAAATATTTGTCTTAACTCCACCGTTTCTGGCCATGAGGAATATTTGTGATTTTATATCTTTCAAATCCTGCTTTGAAAAGGTTCAAATCAATGGGTTTGCTTTCAACATGAGTTTACTACAGTTTCAAATAGGTATATCATTGTTACCTTCATTTGTTTTAGAAGATCTAATTGTTCTTAATGAATGGGACCTTACCAGAGTTTGTTTTTAAATTAGGTATGGAATAAACGGGATCTTACCAGAGTTTGTTTTTATGAATTTCTTTGAAGAAAAATCTAGAGAATAAATTAGATTTGATAAAAAAGTGGACATATGTCCTTTATAAATCCAAATGAAGGCAGACTACCAACCTTCTAGAGGGATGTGTGGAATAAGCCTATGCTGTAGAGGGAAAACTAAACTAGTGTGCTGGTGGGGATCATGCTTTTTCAACTTCAATCAAAGAAACAGAGAAATAGTAACTGAGTGGCCCTGCGCCAGTCCTTTTAAAAAGACAAAATTCACATCTTTCAACTCGGCATGTGTCCTGCCTTGAATCCAAGACTGCCCCATAAACTTTGTATCTAATTGCAAAACCTATGGGAGAGAGTATTTGGAGCATACACTTTTTCATAAGAAAAAGTCTAGACATCAGGGCTCACAATTTCTCTTGCAAGTAACAGGTCCATGATATTTGCAATAACATTCATAAAACTTATTTATGGACGAGTGCATCCCTGTACTGGAAGCTAAATTTCTCACAACATTTGAGACATTCAAACAGAGTTGATACGTTGAAATGGATTGAAACATGGATGAAATATGAAATTGGATATGAAATGGATGATAACATGATGATATGCTTTGAGACATTGAAATCAACTGAAATAGGTAATTTAGATTTAAATAGCAACAACATCAAGCAACTGAGAGAAATACAACAACAAACAAGTTAAGGAAAAACACACAAATTGTCTCTTCAGGAGGTACCAACATAGCACTCTTTACTCAACTCCACATAGAAGAGTTCCTCGTCTTGCATCTTGAGGAGGTGCTTCATGAGCACTCTTTACTCTACTATGCACCCAATGGAGGAGTTCCTTAGATTTTCTCAATATTCATAAGTTGCAACTATGACATCAAACACATGCAAATGGATAAACATGAGCTATTCAATAACAAAAATGAAAGTTTGGAAGTGGAGGTGTTTAAGAGCACACTGCACCTTTTGAAGAGTTTTTATTTCTATACTCTCAGCTCAAGATGCCCACTCTTCCTTCTCTCTTATTTTCTCTCTTCTCAAATACATAACCACACACCTCCTTATATAGCTTTTGGAGGATGGTCAACTGAACCTTGGTTAGGGTAGGTGACCTAGGTTCAGTCTTGGTTAGCTTAGGGTTACATGAGGGTAAGTGACCCATGTGATCTCACCAACCCACCAATTTGAGCTCATGGGTATGCACATAAGTTCCTAATCACAGAGATCAACAAGGTACATGACTTTCAGCATGGTACAAAAAGAGGTATACTAAGATCCTCTATCAATTTTAGAAGTTCTCTTGTCTTTGGCATCTAAATCTTCATCTCGGGTACTTGCATCTTCAAGTGCTTGAGGCTTGTAAAGAATATTTAACACATAAACACCCTAGATAATTTTTGACAATCCTTTCTTTAGGGTATGATGTGTGGAATGGTCTACATATTTGTTAATCTTTTTCATTGGATGCTTCTTCAATTTTGATGTTCTAGGCTTGAGGCTTAAAGTTTGAATTCTTTGTTATTTCTAAGTGCTTGTCTCATCACATGACTTCTTCAATGTGATTGAGGCTCCACTTAACTCCTTCACTTTTCTTTTAATTTAGGTGAATTGGCTCTTGGACCTTAGCCATTTTGGGTCATATGCCAGTTGGGCTACAACATGACCTCTTTGGGTCAATACACAATGCCTCTATGGGCTACAACATACAAGTCTTCTTTAGGCCATTACAACTTGCCAACTTGGGTTAGAGGAAAGAAAGGGGAAAATGATATCTCTTGAAACACAATTTGAGGACTCAACTAAGGAAATAAAGGAGTCAATACATTTATGTCATTATGCATTACATTAGCAAAAGCTCAAAAACAAAATTTTTAGCCTCATTTTTCTTATAACATAATTTTGTCCCTCATTAGATGATGTTTCTCCTTCACTTATCTTCTCTTAGGCTAGATGCTTTTTAAAAAAAAAAAGAATTTTGGTGTCTCTAATTTTGTTGGGCACTTTTGGGCAAGAGCCTCTATTGTGGACCTTGATATAGGGTTGTGGCCACGCATGGGACTTAGAAGCCTCTTTTAACCTCTATGGGTCATTTGGCCTTTTTCTTTTTGTTAATGCTTTACAGTTTTTTGAAATTTATGGCACCATAGACGTTATACTAGGCTTACAATAACAAGAAGAGAGGGAGAGAGAAGGAGAGAAACAATGTGTGGCCCTTTCAACAAACTATCTAAACCAAACTAATTCATTTTCAGTAATGGCTCACTTAAACAAACAAAACATATATGGCCCTCCTTTAATTTAATAATGTCTGCTTCCATGTGGATTGACATGGTTTGCCATCTTTGATCAACTTTCACATGACTTGCGCTTTCTTGAATTAATTCAACCAAAAAATAAAAAATGCCACCTACCATTATGACTTTCAAAGTTTTAAGTTTCTTTAAAAGATAATGTAGCTACCAACAACAACATGGAATGCTTTTTTTTTTTTTTAATTATACTTTTCATCCTGACTTTGCTACCATCTTTTCTTGACTAATTTTTGTGGTTTGCAACAACTTTTTCAAATGGTCTATGTAACACTTTTCAAAGCTAGCAACTAGCAATGGTAGTGCCACTTGCTACTACGTGTTGTAACACTCATGGCAACCACAAATTAAGCTTGCATGCATCTAATCTTGCCTCATATGTCGTTTGACATGAACTTCTTCAAGTGTCCCAGAGTTGTGATGGAGTCTAAGTTGATGGAGTTCATGTGGGGGCTAGTGGCCAGCTCTTGTTGAAACCTAGATACTTTACATAGGGTGACCTCCCAAGCAAAGGTAGAGAGACACCTGTGGAGCTTGGCTTGTCGATGCAGGGCCACATTTTACAATGCTTGTAGGGCCTCTACGTTTGAAATGGTGCTAATGCCATGTTTGAACCCATCACCGGATGACCTCCTTCATCTCAATCTTGATGCGCTAGATTCTATTCATGAAGGGCCACTCTATGGCTGCCAGCCCGCACACAAACGTCGTCAGCTCAAACTCCATCACAATCGTGGGAACCTTGAAGAAGGTCATGTCAAACGACATATGAGACAAGATTGGATGCACTCAGTTGTTATGTGTGGTTGGCATGAGTATTGCAGCACGTAGTTGTAGGTGGTAGTAGCATTGTTAGTTGCCAACTTTGAAAAGGTTATGTAAATCACGTGAAAAAGTTGTTGTAGACCACAAACATTTGTAAGAAAAAGATGGTAGGTATAAATTTTTTTAAAAGAAACTTAAAACTTTCAAAGCCAAGGTGGTAGGTAGCATTTTTTATATTTTAGTTGAATTAATTCAAGAAAGGGTAGGTCATGTGAAAGTTGATAAAAAATGGCAGCCATGTTAATCCACATGGTAGCAAATATTATTAAATTAAAGGAAGGCGATATATGTTTTGTTGAATGTTTAAGTAAGGCATTATCGAAAATGAATTATTTTGTTTGAGGTAGTTTGTTGGAAGGGCATTTTATGTTGAAAGTAAAAATAAGTTTAAAGGGTTTTGTATGTTTGGTGACCTTTATTTTTATTCTTGTTGTAAGTGACTAATGATGGCAGATGTGTTGGCACTCTCATTGCCCTATGTATTAGTTCTCAAATTTGTGTTTCTAGAGGACATTTCTCTCTCTCTTAATCTCACACTCTCTTCTTGTTATTGTAAACTACGTTTATGGCCCATGGTGGCATAAATTTCAAAAGATTGTAAGGCTTTTAAAAAAAGAGAGAGAAAGGAAAAGGCCAAGAGACCCATAGAGGTTATTGTGGCCACAACCGTATATTAAGGTCCACAATGGAGGCTCTTAAAAGCTGAAAAGTGCCCAATATAATTAGGGGCACCAAAATTTAAAAAACATTTAGGCTAAGAGAAGATACGTGAAGGAGAAACATCATTCAAAGGAGGGGCAAAATTATGTTATAGGCAAAATGAGACTAAAAATGTTATTGTCTTAGAGCTTTTGTTGATGTAAGCTGTAATGGAAGAAATGTATTGGCTCCTTTATTTCCTTGGTTGAGTCCTCAAATTGTGTTTCAATAGGTTTCATTTCCCCTTTCTTTCCTCTAGCCCAAATTGGCAAGTTGTAATGGCCCAAAGAGACCTTGTACATTGGAGCCCATAGAGACATTGTGTATTGTTTCAAAAATGTCTTGTAGCCCAAGTGGCATATGGTCCAAAATGGCCAAGGTCCAAGAGACCAATGTGACTTATAGATAGCCACCTAAATTAAAAGAAAAGAAGAAGGAGTTAAGTGGAGCCTCAATCACATTGAAGAAGTCATGTGATGAGATAGGTGTTTGAAAATCACAAAGAATTCAGGCCTAAAGCCTCAAACATCAAAATTGAAGAAGCCTCTAGTGAAGAAGATTAAGAAATATAAAGACCATTCCACACATTACATCCTAAAGGAGGGATTGTTAGAAATTGTCTAGGGTGTTTATGTTCTCTGCAACCATTAAGAGATTGAACACAAAAACTCTATATATATTGCCAAACACTTTGCAATTTTATTTTCTTTTTTGTCATTTGCTCATAACACACGGAGAGTTTTTGCAATTTTTCAAAGCCCAAAACCTTCCAGAACCCATAACTTCCCAACCGTTTGTCCAAATCACTTCATTCTTTGACCTTGCACTTACCAAAGGTAAGATCTTTATCGTGGGGCCACAAACCTTAAGGTTTTCGATAAAAATTTTTCAATCTTCCCCAAAGGGTTAATAACCTTAATAACATATAAACATCAATTTTCTCGAGAGTTAACCCTTCCAACAACCTCTGAGGCGATTTATTAATAATAACACATGCATAAAATGATAATTGGAGTAATTAAATTAGCCATAATCACAACTTAGCCAAGTGTAACCATCCTTAAGAGACAAAGGTATCCCAATTGCTTTAAGGTTACACAATGATTGCTAACCCATGGTTTCATTGTGATTATAGATGGCACCAAAGCAAAAGAGCCCGTAGGAAGGAGAACCTTTTCAACCACGCAAGAAGTGGCTTAGAGTTGGAAGAGGCTAACAAGAACAAGTCCAAGAACTGCCGAAGGTAACCCATGTGACAAGACCTCTTCGTGAGGAGCCCGAAGTGGAATTTGTATGACAGATTCCAAAAGAAAAAGTGCCTACTGAACAATCACTATGAGGAGAAGTGCATGGATCCATGCCAAGGCTTAAGGTCGCTTTGACTCAAGCTTGCCTAGACATCATCAGGTCTTGAGAGACCCAACAATCAGTTCTTTAAGAGATCAACTTTGGGTCATTCCTTAAGAAAGCTCTAGTAGATGTCAAGACTTAACTACAAACCTCTCCCATGTGGCTAATAATCACACCCAATGGAGAATGGTACATGGGAGAGACATATCTCTTTTGGAGTAATAAAAGGTCAAGGTTCGTTGTAAAAATGAAGGACATTCAAGTGTCCTACTCAGCAAAAGCAACCACACAGCCACTTGGATTGCCTAACATTAGGATACAGCTAGCAGAATTGTCCATGAAGGGTGACCTTGAGGCCAAGAAGGAGTGGACCCAATGATGCTATGGGGTTGATCGTAAAGAGTACAGTGCACTCACACTAGTGGAGCGAATTTACTTCAAAATTTCAACCTATCATCTCAATCCAATGGTGAGGCCAAGTAAGGTAATCGGCTTCTCCACTCAAGCATGCGCTGCTCTAAGCGGGAAATTTTTCATCAACCTTCCACAACTGATCTACTTAGAGATCAAAAAGCGCTTCAAGGAAAATGAATGTGGAAGGAATACCCTACCCTTTTTGTGCCTCATATGAAAACTCTACAAAAAGGGCAGGCATTGTTCATTACTCTAATGACACCATCAAGCATGCTCCTTTAGCCTTATAGTCCAAGATCATGAAAGATAAAATGCCAACAACGACCCAAGAAGAGTAGCAACCGCTACAACCACCCACTCAAGAAACAACACCGGAGGCCTGCACAGCCATTGAGTATTTGTGCAAAATTTGAGAACAGCTCTTGAGTGAACAAGAGCATCATGCAAGAACGAGTGGGGTAGATCCATCTGTATATCGACCAGTAATGAGTCACCTTAATGAGGTGGCCCAAACAATTAGTCAGATGGAGAGGGGTGGTCCAATTTTCTTTGCCCAACAAACACAGTTGCCTGTGAGATCGAATCCTAATGCTCAGGAGGTGACGATATCCTTATCTCAATACCATCTATTCCCAGAAATCTCTAGGAATGTTGCCACCTTCTCGGTGCGTTTGGAGGAAGGCAAAGAGGCAACTGTCCTAGTGATTGGCACCAAGAGCAAGAAATAATAGTTGAAGTAGTTGCTAACAGTGTCGTTGAAGCATTGAATGCACCTACAGTGTCTGTACTAGACATATCTGCACTTCAAGATGTGCAGATGTCCACAGGCATGGTCAGTGGACAGCTAAATGCAGCCCAGCATGAAGAATTATTGGTACAACTGGTGGGAACCAAGTAACCGATTTTGAATATCTTTGATTTTCTGAAAGACATCATTGCAACCTAGTCAAAGTTGCTAAATGCAAGGTGCAAACACATTATTTTGGAGCAGCAACTTGAAACGGCTCAAGAACAAAACCAATACTTGGCCATGGAGGTTGTCGAACTACATGCCCAACTTGCAGATCTTGCTATCCTCAGCCCAACAATAACAAAAGATGAAGCTTTTAAACATCTTCAAGAATGATTCTAGAAGGCTAAGGAGGAGGCAGTTACAGCCATCTTCAACTAATCCATAGCCGAAGTAAAAGTGTATGCAATTCAGAAGAACTTGATACAGATGCGCCAGGAGAATGAGACCCTGACTGCATAGAATTATCGCTTACGAAATGTTGATGCATAGAAAGACCAGATGCAAGAATTTATTCATCAACAACAGGAGCATCTTGCCAAGGTGAACACAAAATTGAGGATTTTTGCCACAAAAAATCAAAATCTGTCAATGAAGGAAGTGCATACCTTGCATCAAAAGTCTGCCATCGAGATCGTTGCCTAGAAGAACGATGCTCTCAAGTTTGAAAAAGTGAAGAATCACTACAGAAACTAGGTTGGCCTACAAGCAAAAGTCAACAAAAATTACATTCATATGGCAAAGGCAAAAATGAATGAAGTTGTCCAGCAACTTCAATAGGGAAGAGAAATGTGGCGATCCATCATTGATGGGATCAACACCTACAACAAAGTGGAGATCCACTTAAAGGAGTTACAAATTGAAGAAATGAAAGAATATATGGAGTTAACCAATCTCCGATATGTAAACCTGGCAATGCTGACTATGGGATGGCCACGGTCAAAGTTAGAAAAGCAAGTGGTTAGCTCATATTTGTTCTACGAGGCAGAGTTCAAGCCCCAAAAAGACACCAAGCAAAAGCTTGAGACTATAAACATTGAACTTGAAGTTCTCAAAGCATGATTCAAAGATCAATGATCAATCGCTGAGAACCTAGCCAAACGAATGAATGACTACCCAAGAGCTAAAGGACATAGTCAAGGCATTTCACATTAAACGCAAATAATTCATTGCCTAGTTCATCAACACAAAGGAGCTATTTCCAGTAATCCCATGTCCCTGGGATGTGCCTATTCCAACCCACATTGGCGAAGCTACATGGATGGTGCACAATCCCAGAAGCAAGGAGGAGAAAATGAAAGCACTGCTGGATGCTTTTCACCTCCCACCTAAAGTTGCAGTAACAACAAAACAGCTGCAGCCACCTCAACTACCACTAGTGCGTGAAGTTGGTGAAGGTTCCTTGGAGCCTCAAGAGCCATCACCACCTGGGACCGTTTAATCTTCTCCACCACACTTCACACCATTAAGAAACATGCTATTCAATTTTGAAGAGTTATGTCATGGTGTTCAATTTTGTGTCTTGAAGATCATTATTTTTTGTAATATGTTGATTTGTACACCCAAGCACTCAATTTGTTGTCAAGTCAGTCAATTTGTTTTGTTTGAAAGAACTCAGTTAATAATCCCATACCTTCCCAAATTTTGTAAAAGAACTTTAGAATGAGTTTTCATTTAGTCATGAGGGTATGATGAGTCACTTTTAGTTGGCTACGTCAATGAGGCCTCATCGCTGAGGCCTAGTCGATGCCTCTTATCATGCGTCGACAAGGCCCCGTTGACACAATGTCGATTTTTGGCTATAAATACACACCTACTAGCTGCATTTATGGCATAAAAGATTGTAGTTGCAGTGAAGCTTTTGCAATTTTTCCATTTGAAAGTTAGAATTTCTCTCAAGTGCTTGCAGTAGAAGTCATTAAGTGTACAGATCTTTATTTGAGCATTGTTGTACCTGAGCACGACAATGTATGCAGCAATAAAGACAAGCTTTCTAACAAACCTTGCAGCATTCTAAATAGATTAAATATTTTATTTATGCATGTAATGTTTTTAATTATTTATTAAATGTTTTCAATAATTAAGTTAATGAAGCAATTAAGTAAAATAGATTAAACACGTAAGTATGACCACTTCGAGTGTAACACATATTTGCTTAGTAATCCCAATAGCATTATTGCTTGGTATGCCTAGTAGCATAGCGCTTGGTCGCCCAGTAATGGATACGTGGGTTCAGGACATGTACGAAAAGTGGGACTGGATGCTTATGTTAGAATTAGTTAAATGCTAGTTAATTAGTTAATTTAAATCAATTAATTCAATTACTTTCATCTACATTTGAACATAAAATGATAAAAATCAAATGCCTCAATTACACTTAACCATACCATTATACATCACATGTGTAATTGGGAAGACAACGATTGACCTTAAGGTAAGATTCACTTCTTAGAGAACTAGTGCACTAGAAACGATAAAGTCTACGGAATTCGACCAAATCGTGTGTAAACGCTTTGTGATTCGTATGGTTGGATATAGGCGTACCTCGCCACTTATCAACTATTGATCATATGGTGTCAAATACGTGGTGGATGCTGACATATTTATAGGCAAATAAGGACACTGCATTAATGCATATGCATTAATACATATGACTATGACAACAAGGATATGTCAGCGTAGCTAAGTTATAATAGATGTGATGTAGCATCTATGATATAGCATTTATGATATTGTAGCTAACTAATACACTTGAAAAATGATGCTTCATCATAGTTCGGGACATGTATGACAATTTGGGAATGGACATTCATCGCCTTTAGAATAGTTTAGGGTTTATCTTCTTGTTTTTAATTAGTTTAATAAATAATTAATTTTCATTTTTTCATATAACTTAGCTATAGCTACACAACATCAATAATCATATGCTATACTTTGGACTAAACCATATATGATAAAGCTATGACTAATTCAAGTAATAAGACAGTGATTTGTGATCAATACTTAACAATCTAGATACTAAACTAATCTCGTCCACAGAATTCAACCAAATTATATGTCAATGTTTGTGATTCATATGGTTGGGCATAGGGGATACTTGCTACTCATTATTGGCATTGTTGCTGAGGATGCGTCGATGCATCTACTTGTATGGAAGGGGATGCATCAATGAGGATGTGTCGATGCATCTAGTTGTATGGAAGGGGATGCATCAATGTAGTTAAGTTATAGAAGATGTAACATAGCATTTGTGATATCACAACCCACTAATACACTTGACAAATGATGCTTCATCATTTGAGTTATTGGACAAGCATCGATATGAAATTTTGTCAAATCTTCTTGGGGATGGAGCTTTTTTACGGTGGATAGAGAGTTGTGAAAGCAACAAAGAAAATATATGACTCTTGAGTTTCAATCAAGATATTAATGGAGTCTAATAACTTTTTTTGCAAGGAGAAAACTACCAAGATTTGAAGAAAGTTAATGGATACTTGCAACTCAAAACACATAGGAGAGATACAGATTCAAGGCAAGCACACTAATTTGCTAGGCTTAATGTTTGTTGGGTTTTGATAGAAGCATATTGTTCACTTTTGCTAAGGATAACTCTATTTTGTTTTTCCTGATTATCAAGAACAATGAGTGGGCAGCAATATTTTAATGAGTCCAAGTTAGTTATTTTTTATCACTTTCCCATAGAAGTCTCTTCTTCAAAGATGTCTACAACATTTTTTATGGAAGACTCAGATCTCATCAAGCATTAAGCATGTAAAAAAATATACCAAAGCAAACCCCAATGAATAAGCCAGTCAAATCTTTATGGTTCCAATTATTCAAAAAGATAACAAATATACAACAACAATCAAGTGGGTTGCAACCTACATAAAAAACAATCACTTTTTGAAAATATAAAATTTCAAAAGTAGTTTAAGTGGCTTGGTAGCTAACCAATTACATTAACCAAAAGTGGATAGAGTTGTCATGGATGAAGTTTTATACTAGTTTTGAACATGTAAAATAGAAATGTTATGTGTTATAATTATTGTCTTTCAAAATATTTTAATAATTAGAAAACATAGTTAATTAAGAAGTATCGACTATATACTTTATAAGTCTACACTTAACTAATTTTAATATTATTTATACAATTTTTAAAAAATTACAATATGATAATAGCTAGCAACTTTACTAAATGTAAACATGGATATGGTTATCAAAAGACAAAAAAGTGTCAAGAACAATTATCAAGTATAGATTTGCAAAATAAATTATGAACGCAATAGCAACCTTAAAACAACAAATGCAACAACCTTGAAACTTTGAAAATCAAGTAGATAAAATATCAAAACATTCAAGAGCTACAACATACATCAACCTTACAATCCAATAGTACGGCACATGCTAACAACATTTACAATCTGGTACAAGTAACAACGTTTATACATAGTGAGATTCAGATGTAACATAAAGAAGAAAAATGACTCTTAAAAATATTAAGCATACTTACACATTGTTGAGAAAAATTATAGTGAATAGACAAAATAATTAAGCCAACTTTAGTAGATCTAAGGATCTATAAGAAAACACAGAAGTTTTAGTGATCAATGATGACCCCAACAAAAACAGTTTAATGAACAAAACAAAATCTTCAACAAAAACAGCTTCAAAAACCTTTTCAACATCCACCAATAATTTGTAAGAATACCTAAATTCCATCAATGACATCAAAGTGCAAGAATAGTCTCCAAAATCGTCAAAGTGTGTCAGGTAAAGTGCAATCTCTAGAACCTTCAAAGTTTGCCAACTAAAGCATAAGGGGACATAGGCTTATTATAGAAATAGAAATAACATTTAGAATAGAAGTATTATGCATCAACAATATCATATATATGAACTCCTTTGGTTAGTTCATTCAAGTAAATACTACTTGCAAGAGTTGATCATTTATGTTCTCTCTTAAATGCAATTGTATAAACGTAATGTCAAAATTAATGAACAGAGGTTGAGCATTGAAAGTCAACTTATTATATATTATGCAATGGTAAGATATTTTTTTTAGAAACACATTATGCTTTGAAAAATATTTGTGATACAATTGAAAATAAATAATCCATTTGCAATGTTGTTTCCTAATGGTTTTTCATTTCTGAAACAAAAATTGTAAAACCTCACAAAAAAGTTTTGTTCTTGGCAACTATGCAAATTATAGCATTGTTGCCATCTATCGAAAGTAGTGTAACATCTTGCAAGTAAAATATTAAGTCCATGGTATCTTTGGGTCTAATTGGATAAGATAACCGAAGTACATACCATTATACCTTAGTTTGTGGGTGCTTTAGTTTAAGAAACCCTGGGACAGAGCTTTTACCTTAATGTTTTCACACGTTAATCTTTCTAAGTTGGTTAACTTGGAAAGGTCATTCGACAAGCTCATCAACTTAACACAATTAGATATAGTTAATGATCTTAGATTTTGAAGAAAATAACAAAACATAGATAGGAAATTCACAATGGGAATTTTATTCAAGCTTAGGCTAACCAAATTAATGAAACTCCTACAACTATTAGGTAGGATCTTTATTCCACTTTTGCTAATGCTAAGTTTTGACAATGTTGATAATATTGCTATACTTTCCAGCCAGAGTCTTAAGCTTAGTGCAACTATGTAAAAGAAATTTCTCCAACTTTGGAAACTAGCCTATGTCTTTTGGCAAAGTATTCAGAAGAGTGTAGTTGTTGAGTTCTACTATTTTCAATTTGGATAACTTATGTATGTTCTTTGGTCTCCAAGCAATTCCATAGCACCAACTCTTTTAAACTGACTAGAGGGGCACAACTCAAGTGTGAAGTCTCTCATGCCACTTGCTCTTAAAGTAGATAAATTTGTCAAATGTTGCAAAGTTTTTGGAAAAACACTTTTTGATGAACTTGCTCACCAATAGAAAACTCCAAGGTATGTAGCTTAGTCAACAAACTAACTTCAAGGTAAACTCTTCAACCAAAAGCAATCCTCTATGTGGAGTTTCTTTAAATTTTTAGCATACTGGTATAGTTGAACTAGCAACTAGGTCAAAAATTTGGAACATAAAAATAGCTCCTCAAGCTTCTGCAGCTTATCGAAGTCATCTTTCAATGTCTTCCATTCCTCCTTGCTTGTATTCAATCAGAGTCTCTTCAGGGATGAGGCAGATGGAAATTTAAAAGGTACTGCCAACAATAGTAGCATCACCTTCACTTGATAGCTTCAGCAAAAAATAGTCCTCCAACCATGTCCTATTTAGCCAAATCCTTGAGGAACACCATGTTCTCGCAATAGCTGATTTGCAAACATTTTTAAAATGTTGTGACATGTTCAATCCATCCAACAAACCCTTCAATTTGGAACAACAAAAAATGGACAACATCTTCAAGGAAGTGAGACTTCTCAAATCATTGGAAAACTGACAAGCTTTGAATAGTTGCATACAATAAGGATTCTAAAGCATCTTAATGAACATATGCCAAACAGAAGTTCTTTGAGTCACAACAAATGTAATTTCTCAATTCTAAACTGGAGAGATTGGTAAAGCCTTCTAAACTTGTGAATGAAAATGCAAAATCCCCCACACTCAACGATCCTAGGTCAACAAACATGGTTTGGCAGCATTTGAAGAGAAACAAATGAAATTTCAATCAAGTCTATCAATTGAACAAGCCTTGAAATTTCAAATTCAAGAAAATAGATCATAAATGATCGCTTGATCATCTCGTGTCTGTACCATATCCTTCTTCAACAAGCTTTCTTCAACTATCAAACCAATAATCTCCTAGTCACTTCAATTTATCTAGCAGAATCAAAGCTTGCACAAACCACTGCAAATATCTAAAAATGCAATTTGGAAATTGACATTCATTTTTTAAATGAATAGTAAAATATTAGGGATGGGCTCATAGTGGCATGAATAAGAACTAAAAGCTCCCCTGTTGAGTTCATCAATAATTTGGTTGTAGCATTCTAAGCTTCTGTTATCTCTAAGATGAGTTCCTATGAGATGCAGAAGAACATGAATTCCACAACATAAGTCCCTAACTTTTTCCAATAGGGAATTGTCCTTGACCATCAATGAAATCCATGGCAATCCTAT
>MNCI01026621.1:0-12304 GCA_015680685.1 Gnetum montanum
TAAATTAGATTAGTTAGTTAGTTACTTCTCTATTCCCTCCTTATTTGCACTAGATATAAACACATAAAAGCCATAAAAATCATATACCTCAAGCTTACTTAACCATACAACTATGACAAACAAGTAAGTTTGGAAAGACAACGATTAATCAACCCGTTATTGTTCCACAAGGCACATAGGCACTTAGTCCTTGGAATTCGATTGGATCGTGCATGAAATGCTCGTATTCATATGGTTGAGCGTAGGGGTAACTTGCCGCTCATCATTGGCACCATTGTTAGGGACTTAGTTGTTTGTGCACTAAGTAGAACTTAGGAAATCATTCACATCATTGGAACAAACCCTTAGGGTTGGTTAAGAAAAGGTAATAGTACATAGCACACTGAATGGGATAAGATGTCTTCTTCTTCGCACAAAAGCACTTCACCACCTAGGACTAACAAAAGAAGCAATTGGCAGTAAAATACACATGACGTTGACCTACCAGTTCCTGAATAGTTTCCTGTGGTGTATGTTCATCCCGATGAATATGTACCTGACTTCACCTTTATTCTTCACCAAGATGAGCAACTATGTTGGCGTGACTTGGAAGGTAACATAGTGTTAACTCTCGACCGTTCAATCCCAAGTATGCTTCTTCATGCTCTTACACGAATAGGCATGCAACACTTACACGCAGAGTACATTGCGCAAGATTACAATTCGAGAGACTATCATCCCACAGAAGCACAATGTCAAAGGGACTTGCAACAAGAGAAACACCACAAGTCCTTGAAGGGAAAATGGTCTAAGGATTCCCCACACATTTTAAGTGAAATTGAGGGTGATGAACCTGCTTCAGGTAGTCACCCATATAATGGTGTTCCTCCCCTTGACTTTGGCCAAGGGGTTGTTTATTAGAACCTTCATTCTACTATTCACAATCCATGTGCTGATACCAATAGACACAATGTTTGAAAAAGGAACAAGGACCCATGATAAGGGTGGGCATTCAGATTGCAATCGTGATCAAGGTAGAGACCAAAAAAGAGGAGGTAGTACACATCGTCATGGGGATGGTTCTCCTTCTTCTTCACCTTCATCGTCTCCTTCACCCTCTCCTTCCGTGTTTGGACATAGCCATAGAGAAATAGATTGTGAGGATAAGGGCAAACAAAGTGGAAGTCACAGACGAGACAACCAAGATAGAGGATAAGGGCATTCTAGGGAATCATGCCATAAAAGAAGGAAGAGTAGGGAATCACGTAGGCACCATAGATGCTACAAAAGAGATGATCATGATGAACCCCTACTTGCCATGCGAAGCATGCTAGATATTAATAAGGCTATGAAAGTTTCAACAAGGCACTAGAAAGATAGTAGGATCAAGAGGTTAGACATGAATAACATCCCACGATTTGAAGGGGGATATAACATTGATCCTCAAAATTACTTACAAGCATTTCACAATGTGTGTGCCTTGCAAAACATAGAAAACGAGTGGCAAAAACTTAAGTTTTTCCCACAGACACTAATAAAAGAAGCTAAAAGTTGGTACTGGTCCTTAGAATCATAATCCATTCGTAGGTGGAGTACGATGTTGGAATTGTTCAATGATAAGTACCAAACATACTCTCTGGTGTCCAACTTGTGAAAGAAAATCCAAGGGTGGAAGCAAGGAAGTCATGAACCCTTGGATGCTACCATGGATCGTTATTATGCACTTTTACATCATTGTCCTAGCCATGGTTATTTGTAGTGGGATCAACTACGCCATCTCGTAGATGGGCTTAGGCATGAAACAAGATGGACCCTTAGGACTTATGCCCAAGGAAGGTTATCTGAGCTTAGGTCCCATCAAATTCATAGACTATTGGAGCAAGTAGCTAAGGAAGAAGGTGAACTACGAAAAAGAGAGAGTGCAAAAGAATACAATCGAGATCCTTCCCTCGGAAAGAAGGGGGTAAGATTTTGTGAGGATGAGGAAGAGTTACCACTCAAAGAGATGGTGAATAGGAAAACCTTGCCTATCCAAAAGTTAGCATTATAAGTATCGACAAAGGTAGATCAAATGTGGGACTCCTTGGATAGTAGGTTTCAAATTGTGCTCAAAGTAGTAGAGGAGTCTAGGAAGTGAGGTAGTGATCATGAAAAAAGGAAAAAGAGAGAAGCAGAAAATGCATGTAACAAGGGTAAGGGTAAAGTGGCTATTATTGAAGAGGTTGTGGACTCAGACATAGATGATGATAGTGGGTGTACGATCTGTCAATATGACCATCTGAAGGGATGTTGCCCTATAATCTCATGTTTACAAGAGTTTGGGTGTATGCACTTAATCCATGTCTAAATAAACGGTAAACATCCTGATGGTTACCTTATCCCCAAGGTAACCTAAGGTAGTTCCACCACCTTTAACGTATTATCCAAGTGGAACTTCACCACAACCAATTGAGCAACATCAACAGTGGCAGCACTCACAATAATGGGTAATGCCACCGCTAAGGCAACAATACCCTTACCGACAGCCTAATCCATATGGATATTACGTGTAGAATCCAATCTCTCCACATGACTTTGTTGGTCACGTTACGCCCCAACATCACTACCAAGCCCGTGAATACTATAGGACTCTCTCTCCTAAGGGCGACATTCCACAAGTATACCATCCTTCCACTGCATTACCACCTGCTCCGAAAATGCAAGGTGAACTCCTTGCCTAGTCATAGCAACGTAATGCCACAAGGGCTATTAATCCTCACCCTACTATTGGTTTTGACAACTGTACAAAGAAAAGATCTTTCTTCAGAACCAATAGTCCAACCAAGCCTTTGCAACCTCAAGTGGCTGAGCCTTTGGACACCTCTGTATCAACTAAAGCTTCAGAGTCCCCTTCAAATTTAACACCGCATTCAACATATACGGTCATGTTAGCACATGTCATTACTAAATGGATCAAAGCTGGCCACCTTCCTAGGAAATTCTCTCATCCTACGAGTCCACTAATCTATCTACAAATCGTTGGGAATGAGCCATGCAAAACTCTTTTGGATTTAGGTTCCGATGGCAACCTAATATCCCAAGAAATGTATAAGGCCTAGAACTTGCCCCCATTGAAAAAGAGTAATGTCCATTTAGAGTTAACCGACCAGTCCATCACTGTCCCCTTGGGATTAGTGGAGGATATTATTACCACTGTTTGTGGGTGGTCGTATCCAGCTGACTTCTTGGTGATCTAAGTGAATAACAGTAAGGGGGATTTTCCAATGATAATGGGAAGGGCATGGCTAAGCACTATTGATGTGCACGTAGGAATTCGTGATCTTTCAATAGAAAAATCTAAGGAAAACACTTTTGGAAAGATCAAGAAGAAGAAGGTTCCATGCATCACATATAGTGACACAGGGTGCAATTACATGCAGAGATCATGGGTTGTGCAAAGTTTAACATTGCTTGCATGCAATCAATGTGCACAAATGATCAACATACAAAGGTGCCTGTATGTAGTAGCCACAAGACAAGAAGGCACCCAATGGCTGATAGCTGATCAAGAAAGCATCCCACTTCTATGCATGGAACTAACTGAGGGTTTGACTTGCACTTACATAAATAACATTAGTGCATTAGAGAAATTCCACTATCAACTTCCCAGTCCTAACTTAGAAAACATCAACTAGAGGAAGTTGGAAATTCCCAAGAAATTTAAACAAGAGCCCCTAGAGCTAAAACGATTACCCATCGGTATGGAATACACGTTCCTTAAGAATGGAAAACTAGTAATCATCAATGTGAGACTTACCCCGCAACAGAAAGAAAGTCTACTCAAGGTAATAAATAAGTGGTTAAAAGCCTTTACCTGGTCATATCCAGAATTAACTGGAATAGATCCTAGGATATACCAATACATGATTTACATTGACTCCTCCATGAAGCCTCAAAAATAGCCACAGAGGCGATTGAACCCAAAGTTAAAGCAAATAGTAAAAGAAGAAATCGTACAACTTCTAAAGGCTGGGTTCATATACCCCATTACTAATAGCGAATGGGTTAGCTCCTTAGTAATCATGCCTAAAAAGGGAGGCAAATGGAGGGTGTGCATAGACTTTAGGTTGCTAAACATGGCAATGTTCAAGGATCATTTTCCATTNTGGCAATGTTCAAGGATCATTTTCCATTGCCATTTGTTGACCAAGTCTTACACATAATTGTAGGGCATCACTATTATAGTTTTCTGGATGGCTATAGTAGATACAACCAAATACAAATAGCCCTAGAAGACCAAGCCAAAGCCATGTTCACTAGTCCTTGGGGAATTTTTGCATACAAACAAATGTTGTTTGGCTTGTGCAATGCCCTTGCCACGTTTCAATGTTTGGTTGTAAGAATATTCCAGTAGCAAATAGGAATTGGTGTGGAGGTCTTTATAGATGACTTCTCCACTTACAGAGCAAGTTTTCATCAAGCCTTGGACCTGTTAGAGAAAGTACTGAAGAGATGTGTAGAGACTAATCTAAGGCTCAACTCATAAAAAATCCATTTAATGGTCCAAGAAGGCGTAGTACTTGGGCATAAAATTTCACATGTAGGGATAGAGGTAGACCCTGAGAAAATCAAGGTCATCCAAGGAATTAGCCATCAACTGGAAACTATCAAAGACATTCGATCATTCCTTGGACACATTGGCTACTATAGGAGGTTCATAGAGAACTTTTCGAAGGTTGCCAAACCATTGGTAGAGTTAACGAAAAAGGACATACACTTCGAGTGGACCAGGGAATGTGAACTAGGCTTCCAAAATTTGAAACAAAATCTGGTAGAAACATCTTTCTACAAGCTCCTGATTGGTCCAAATCATTCCATGTCATGACTGATGCATCCAACTATGCCTTAGGAGCTATACTTACATAATTAGATGATCAAAAAAGTCCTTATTTTATCCACTATGTAAGTAGAAGTATAGCTGGTGCACAACTTAACTACACTACTACAGAAAAAGAATTAATGGTTGTAGTGTTTGCACTAGAAAAATTTAGGCACTATGTATTGGGATACAAAGTATTCATACACACAGATCATAGTGCAATTTGGTTCCTCATAAATAAGCCAATGGTAATTCTACAAGAGTTTGATCTAACAATGGTTGATCGTAAAGGCACCGAGAACGTAGTTGCCAATCATTTATCTTGGTTGCACTGGGATAGCAAAGAGGAAGAGTATCCTATTTCTGATCACTTCCCTGATGAGTTTCTCTTTGCCGGTGTAGTGAATGACCAATCACCCATGGAGACAAACTAGTACAGTAGCATTTTGACCTATCTCCTTACCCAACAAAGATCACAAGACTTAAACCTTAAGAAGAAACAACAGTTTCTTCACAGAGCCAAGTACTTTATGGAAATCAATGGATAACTTTACAAAATATGTTCCGATGCCTTGGTTCGATGGTGTGTTCCCGATAGAGATCAACTAAGAGTTCTCCAAGATGCTCATGAGGGCCCTTGTGGGGGTCACTATGTTGGGAGATGAACGACTATTAAGATCCTACTTGTAGGGTATTATTGGCCTACTTTGTTCTGGGACACCCATCAATTCGTCCAATCTTGTGAGTGCTGTCAACATGATGGGGGAATCATTGCTAGAATGGAGGGTTCACAACAATGGATTCAACCGTTAAACCCTTCGACATTTGGGGAATCAATTTCATGGGGCCCATTACACCAATGTCCAATGGAAAAGCTTACATCGTAGTTGCCATAGACTACTTAACAAAATGAGCTGAAGCAGCTATTGTTAAAGATTGCACATCATCTACATCTGTCCAATTTGTTCAACAACAAGTCGTTAAGAGTTTTGGTGTGCCATGTGCACTTATCTTAGATAATGGTACACACTTTACAGGTGCAAATTTTCGAAAGCTAATGCAATGCTTAGGGGCTGAGCACAAATTGACTACACCATACCATCCCCAAGAAAATGGTCAATCTGAGGTCACCAACAGGGAGATTACAAAGATATTGACCAGAACTATTAGCAAATATAGGCGAGATTGGAGCACTAAATTGAATGATGCTCTTTGGGCATACCGCTCCACGTGGAAACTCCCTATAGGCTACTCTCCCTATGAGTTAGTGTATGGAAAACTCCCAACACTCCCTACCCAAACTGAGCTTTGTACACTAACCATGGCATGTCACCTCAACATTGACATCGGTCCAGCACAAAAACAAAGGTTAATGACTCTGAACTTGCTAGATGAGAATCAACTAGCTACCCTATCATCTAATGAGTTGCACAAGGCATTTAATAAACAATTTCATGACCTAAAAATTAGGAGAGTCAAGTACCAACCAGGAGATAAGATTCTTTACTAGAATCCCACACGTGTGTCACAATGAACCAAATTTCAAACACTGTGGGAAGGACCTTACATTATTTATGCAAATTTTCCTTCAGGGGTCATGACCATATATAAACTTGATACATAAGAGACTGCTATTCAATGTGTAGCAAACAAGACCTTTCCATGAGTTTAGGTTAGCCAAGACATATGCTACCTCTGTAACTGGGCAACCTTGCTCATTATTTTAGATCTCCTCCATCCAACTCAGTCATGGGGGAGATGGCCACCTCAGCTAACCATTGAAGGCCCTCAGTTCTTTCTAAGTTTTTTTTTACATATTTTTGTTTTACATTTTTTTTACACATTTTTATTTTACATATTTTTGTTTTACATATTTTTGGTTTACACATTTTTGTTTTACATATTTTTTTTTACACATTCTTGTTTTGCACATTTCTTTAATCTTTCTTATTTTTGTTTTACACCATCATTCATATTTTTACCATTTCTTTGTTTGATTACTTTACTTTTTTCATCACCCAATAAGTGTTCATAATGGTGGTATGAATAATATCATATCGATTGCTGATGTTTGGATTTTACCTTTGAAGTACAATGTTGATATTAAGATATGGTTATTTTGATTAACCAAGCAATGAGTCCACGTCATACATGCATCCATAAAATCCTATGGTCTCCCTTGGCTTGGAAATGTATAGTCCCTTTCTTTAATAAAAATTTTAACAAATTGGTGATTGGGTATTTCTCAGACTAAGGAAAGACTCAAAGGATGAAAAGGGTGTGACTTCAAAGGGATTCGATGCATTTTTACTGGCTATTCTTTTGAGTGCTTAGATGCTTTTTCTTTGGGTTTTCCGCCATTCTGACCATTCATCAAATCACTGAAAGCTGAGTTCATAAAAATAAGTCTTTGCATGATGTGGTTCTCATGCAAAAAAAAAAATAGTGAGAATTCAAAGCACACCCCGTAGACATAATAATGATCTTGGGCTACATGCACTGATTATGACACTGGAAAGAAATGTTACCCATGCCTGAAGGTTCCCTCTAACTAAGGCCCCTTCTCACTTCCTGGTTCTCCATCTTCCTCTCCTTGGAATGGTGATGACTTTTTGTAGAGGCATTCTTGTTGCTCTAAGAGGATGGGTTGGTCACATGTGTTGATACAAGGTCACTAAATGTGGTTGGTTTGAGTTCGGATTTGGAATGAGTTTTACTTGATCACATTAACCATGAAACACACAAGGGACTTTACACAGCCTTGTTTTTGGGTTTCCATTCCATTCTCTCCTCTTCACCTTTCTTTTCCATTTCTTACCTCATTGTCAATTTTATCATTAGTCTATATCTTGGTTGATGCATTGTTCTTCCTTGGTAATTTCCTATGGGTAAGTTTTTAACTCTTGCTTCCCAATGGCATTCCTAGAGCCTATGGACTCTTTGGTTTGCAGGTATGTCAAGGTATGAAGGACATAAGCCTGCTTTGGGGAGGACCCACTGGGATTCCTTTTTGGGTGCACTTGTTAACTTCTTTCCCTTAAACATTTCCTACCATCACTAATTTTTTTTATTTCATCCCCATCCATGACATCCATTTTATTGGTGTTACTGTTGTTACTTTTTCTCCATCTTTTTTATTCATTCTCTTTTTCCATCTTACCGCTACCGGAGGTTCGCTCTTCATCATGGGGGCCCAAGCACAAATTTTTCAATTTCTCCTAACCCCTACACCTTAGGTAGTCCCCAGTGTTAGAACTCCAAGACCAGTATCTACCATAACCACAACTCAGCCAATGCATTTCACATCGAGGCAAGGCATCAACTACATTGGGATTTATCTACCCTCGCTCATTTGTGATTGTGTTGTGTGTGTAGATGACAATCATACAACAATGGACTGGGCCTGGAAGATGCACTTAGGATGGACCGGAACCGGAACATTTAGGAAAGGAGCAAGATTGGTGGCGTAGCTATGGATGAACAATGATAGGGGCAATTTTGGCATCGGCAGCAACATGTCTTATTCTTTTTTTTCTCTCTCTCCCTCTTCTCTTTCAACTACCAATAAGGCTGGATGTCATTTATGTACAATGTTCACTTGTGTGGTCATGAACACTAATGCTATCATGCATTGTATTGTTGATCTATTCACTGGGCACGTTGAGTCAGTCACCCCATTTCACCGTTAATAGTCATTCAGTGAATAATCCCATACCTTCCCAATATTTTGTAAGGAACTCAAGGATGAGTTTTCATTTAGCCATGGGGGTATGATGAACCGTGATATTGCATCTGCAATATCGCATACGCGATATCGAATTGACCATGCGATATCAGATACCCGATATCGTGGCCTGCCTCCTTATCTATAAATAAGAGGTGGTGCCCTTGGTTCCCATAGATAAGAATTAGTGCCTTAGCTAAACTCTTACCATTCTTTCCCTCTAGAGTTAGAATTATTTTTGCGTGCCCATAGTAGGAGTCATAGAGTGAATGGATCTTTATTCAAGCATTGTGTACTTGAGCACACTTTGTGTACGGTAATAAAGAAAAACTTTATAATAAACCTTGCAGCATACAGAATAGATTAATTAGTGTTANGGTAATAAAGACAAACTTTATAATAAACCTTGCAGCATACAGAATAGATTAATTAGTGTTAATTATTATTTAATTATTTCATAGTTAATTAATGATTTCTCTCACCCTACAACTCTCTTAGTTAAATACACTCAGTATGACCGCTTTGAGCATGTGTGTGGTGCTTAGTAACCCAGTAACGATTAGCGTTTGGTAATCCCAACAGTGTTGCATTGGTTCAAGATGTGTACAACAAGTGGAAACGAATACTGGTGTTAGGAGTACTTAGAATTTAGTTAACAAATAGTTAAATTAGATTATTTTCTTAGTTACTTCTCTCTTCCCTCCTTATTAGCACCAGATATAAACACATAAAAGCCATATAAATCATATACCTCAAGCTTACTTAACCATACAACTGTGACATAGGCACTTAGTCCTTGGAATTTGACCGAATCGTGCATGAAATGCTCGTATTTGTATGGTTGAGTGTAGGGGTACCTCACCGCTCATTAACATCTAACTATTAGATGCAAAAGTTTCCTGATAATTCAAACCTTCTTTCTAAGTATATCTTTTAGCCACAAGGCAAGCCTTGTAGCACTCAACAATTCCATAAAGTTTGTATTTGATCTTGAATACTCACTTACAACCAATGGTTTATTTATGGTAAAGTAAGAAAGCAAGTATCAAGTATTTTTGGATTCCAATGCATGAATCTCTGCTATCATTCCCTATTTCCATTTTGGGTCCTTGATTTCTTAAGCAAAAGTCTTGGCACTTTATGAGATGAGATGGCGATGTTGAGGTAAGAGTTTTCTCCAAAATGGTGTAAGGATTCAATTAATAAGATACATAGCAATGAGAACACATTTCCTTCAAAAACATAAAGGTAGGTTAGCTTGAAATGTTAATGCTCATGAAACATTTAGAGAGTGTCCGTGTTTTTGTTTAACTATTATGCCATTTTGTTGTGGGATAGTAATACAACTACATTGATGAAAAATACCTTTTTCTTGATAAAAGAAATGCATATTAAATTCAATGTCATTATCACTTCAAATTGGTTGGATTTTATGACCAAATTGTATTTCAAATGAAATGCAAAGGGATTTTAATAAAAAATGAATTTCAGTATTTTCTCACATAAGAAATACCCAAGTACATCTAGTAAAATCAACAACTATAGTTAAGAAGTATAATGCACTAGTGAGAAAAGGTATTTTGTAGGCACCCTATATGTCACAAGAAATTAACTAAAAAGGTGTTGTGCTTGAAATAGAACTTGAAGGTAAGGGTAATTGATGAGTCACAAATTGGTCACATTGACGAGGTCTTATTGACTAGGCTCCATTGACTGGGCCATATCAACTAGGCCTCGTCGATGCATCGTTTGATGCATTGACATGGCTTCATTGACACAGGGTCTATTCTTGCCTATAAATACATGCCAACCCACCATTTTTAGGAATCATTCTGTCATAGTGTAGGAAAGCTCTTGCAATTTTTACATTTGAAAGTTAGAATATTTTTTTGAGTGCCTGTAGTAGGAGTCATTAAGTGCACGGATCTTTATTCAAGCACTATTGTACTTAAGCATCACAATGTGTGTGATAATAAATATGAACTTTCTGATCAAACCTTGCAGCATTTTGAATAACTTAAATGTTTTATTCATGCATTTAATATTTTTAGTTATTTATTCAATGTTCTATAGTAATTAAGCTAATTAAGTAAATTAAGTAAGATAAGCTACATAGTGATTGCATAAACATATAAGTACGACTGCTTCGAGCATGCATATGATGTTGGGTAATCCTAGCAGCACTTAATGCTTGGTAACCTAGCAATGTTATATGTGTTTAGGATGTGTACGGCAAGTGGGACCAGATGCTTATGTTAGGACTAGTTAAACAATAGTTAGCTCATTAGATTAAAGTAGATATTAAATTACTTTATTCTCTATCCCTTTTATTTCAAGCATCAAAGCTATAAAATATAAAATGATAAAAATTCATGTGCCTAAATTACACTTAAACCATACCCTTAAGCTTCACAAGTGTAGTTGGAAAGACAACAACCATTCTCAACGTCCAATTTACTTCCCAGAGAACTAGTGCATCAAAAAACTATAAAGTTTATGAAATTCAATAGAATCATGCATGAACGCTTTGTGATTCATATGGTTGGGTGTAGGGATACCTAGGCGCTCATCATTGGTGTCATTGTTGGGGACTCTTTTTATTCAAAATGTGTGCTATCTAGGTTTAGTGAACATCATTAACATCATTGGATAAAAATATAATCACATAAGCACATTGATATTTTATTTATATTACAAAATATCTATTTTCACAAGTGTGTTGATACTAAACCGTTGGTCCCTCAAGAATGCAAGGTGGTATATACTTATCCAAATGAGTATGTGCCTGACTTCACCTTCATCCTAAATCAAGATGAACAACTACAATGGCATGATATGGAAGGAAACATTGTAATGCCTCCTGATCGATCTGTGTCTGTCATGCTACTTCAAACTATTAAGAAGCTAGGCATCCAAGATCATTAAGAGGAGTATGTTGTGCATGACTACGACTATCGGGACTATCATCCCACTATAGCACAATGCCAAAAAGACCAACACTAGGAGAAGCATCATGAGTTAATGAAAAAATCATTCACCAATCCCTCATTCCTGTTGAACCAAGATGAAAATGAGGATCCTTCTTTTGGGGGCTTTCAACATGAAACTTCTCCACCCTTGTTAGAGGTGGTGAGGATGTAGCCCTAAATCTGTGGTTCACTATCGATAATCCAAGTTTAGAAAAAGATGGCAATTAAGGTAGGGGCTCAGACAAGTTTCAAGATGATAAGACAAGTGAGGAATGTGGCCATGACAACAAAAGCAAGGTTGATAGATATCATGGTGGAGGTAGTCCTCCCCCTCTTCACCTTCTTCATTTGCATCTTTGTCTTCCTCTTCTTCTAATTCTAAAAAGTATCACAAAAGGAATAACCATGATGGAGCTGAATAGCGGGACAATACTAATCATTAGGCCTGTAATGAATGAAGGGATAATAGAGGACATCATCATTGATAATGAAATAATGATAATGATAAGTCTTTACTAAAAACCCAAAGCATGTTGAGTATTGCTGAGGCTATAAAAATCCCAACTAAGCATGGGAAGGATAGTTAAATCAAGCACCTAGACATGAATAATATTCCAAGATTTGAGGGGGGATATAACTCTGATCCACAAAACCATCTACAAGCCTTTCACGATGCCTACACCTTACAAAATATAGAGAATTCCTAGCAGAAATTGAAGTTATTTCCTAGGACACTCATCAAAGAGGTAGAAAGCAGGTATAGGTCCTTGCAAC
>MNCI01026623.1:0-10365 GCA_015680685.1 Gnetum montanum
AGAGGAGTCTAGGGAGCAAAGTAGTGATCGTGAAAAAAGAAAAAATAGAGAAGCGAAAAATGCATGTAACAAGGGTAAGGGTAAAGTTGCTATTATTGAAGAGGTTTTGGACTCAGATACAAACGATGATAGTGTATGCGAGATCTATCAATACGACCATCCTAAGGGATGTCGCCTTGTGATCTCACATCTGCAAAAGTCTAGGGTGTATGCACTTAACCCACATTTAGACAAATAACAATCCCAATGGTTAGCTTATCCCCAAGGTAACCCAAGGTAGTTCCACCAACCTTTAACATATTATCCAAGAGGAACTCCACCACAACCAATTGAGCAACATCAATAGTGGTAGCACCCACAATCATGGGGAATGCCACCACCAAGGCAATAATATCCTTATTGGAAACTTGACTCATATGGATATTACGTGCAACATCCAAGATCTCCACGTGACTTTGTTGGTCATGTTACTCCCCAACATCACTACCAAGCCCACAAGTACTATAGGACTCCCTCTCTTAGGGGTGATATTCCACAAGTGTACCATCCTTCCAATCAGGCTACATCTTCTCCCACCAATAGCTCCATTACCACCTACTCCAGCAATGCAAGGTGAACTCCCTACTCAACCATAACAATGCAATGCCATAAGGGCTATTAATCCTCAACTTACTTTTGGTTTTGACAGTTGTATGAAGAAAAGACCTTTCTTCAGAACCAACAGTCCAACCAAGCCTTTACAACCTCAAGAGGTTGAGCTTTTGGACGTCTACATATCAAATAAAACTTCAGAGCCCCCTTCAGGCCTAACACCACATTCAACGCATACAGTCATGTTAACACATGCCATTATTGATTGGATCAAGGTTGAACACCTTCCCAAGAAATTATCTGATCCTGGGACTCCCCTAACATATCTACAAATCTCTAAAAATGAGCCATGAAAAGCTCTTTTGGATTTAGGTTCTGGTGTCAACCTAATATCCCAAGAAATATACAAGGCCTGGAACCTACCCCCATTAAAAATGAGCAACATCCATTTAGAGTTGGCCAACTAGTCCATCACTATTCCCTTGGGATTAGTAAAGGACATTGTTACCACTATCTATGGATGGTCGTATCCAGTTGACTTCCTGGTGGTTCAAGTGAACAAAAATAAGGGGGACTTCCCAATCATAATGGGAAGGGCATGGCTAAGCACTATCGATGTGTGCCTAGGATTTTGTGATCTTTCCCTAGAAATATCTAAGAAAATAACTTTTAGAAAGATCAAGAAAAAGAAGGTTCCATGCATTGCATACAGTGACACAGGGTGTAATTGCATGTAGAGATCATGGGTTGTGCAAAGTCTAACATTGCTTGCATGCAATCAGTGTGCATAAATAATCAATATACAAAGGTGTCTATATGCATCAACCACATGACAAGAAGACACCTAGTGGTTGATAGCTGATTAAGAAAGCAACTCACTTATATGCATGAAACTAACTGATGGTTTGATTTGTGCTTACATAGATAGCATAGATGCATTAGAGTAAGTCCACCACCAACTTCCTAGTCCTAACTTGGAAAACATCAACTAGGGCAAGTTGGAAATTCCTAAGAAATTTAAACAAGAGCCCCTAGAGCTAAAACCATTGCCCATCGGTATGGAGTACACATTCCTTAAGAATGGAAAATCGGTAATCATCAATGCAAGACTTGCTCCACATCAAAAAGAGATTCTGCTAAAGGTAATAAACAAGTGGTCAAAAGCCTTCACCTGGTCATATCCAAAATTAACTAAAATAGATTCTAGGATATGCCAGCATAGGATTTACACTAACCCCTCCATGAAGCCTCGAAAACAACCACAAAGGCGATTGAATCTCAAGTTGAAGCAAGTAGTGAAAGAAGAAATCAAATAGCTTCTAAAGGCTGGGTTCATATACCCCATTACTGATAGAAAATGGGTTAGCCCCTTAGTAATCATGCCTAAAAAGGAAGGAAAATGGAGGGTGTGCATAGATTTTAGGCTACTAAACATGGCAACATTCAAGGATCACTTTCCACTGCCATTTGTTGACCATGTCTTAGACACAATCGTAGGACATCGCTATTATAGTTTTCTAGATGAATATAGTAGATACAACCAAATATAAATAGCCCCAAAAGACCAAGCCAAAACTATGTTCACTAGTTCTTAAGGAACGTTTGCATACAAAAAAATTGCCATTTGGCTTGTGCAATGCCCCTGCAACGTTTCAACGCTTAGTTCTAAGCATATTTCAATAGCAAATAGGAAATGGTGTGGAAATCTTTATGGATGACTTTTCCACTTACGAAGCAAGCTTTGATCAAGCCTTGGACTGATTAGAGCAAGTGTTGAAAAGATGTGTAGGAACTAATTTGAGGCTCAACTAGAAAAAAAGCCATTTGATGGTCTAAGAAGGCATAGTACTTGAGGATAAAATCTCACATGCAGGAATAGAGGTAGACCTAGAGAAAATCAAAGTCATCCAAGGAATTACCCATCAACTGAAAATTTTCAAAGACATTTGATCATTCCTTGGACACACTAGCTACTATAGGAGATTCATAGAGAACTTTTTAAAGATTTTCAAACCATTGGTAGAGTTAACAAAAAAGGACATACCCTTCGAGTGGACTTGGAAATGCGAACGAGCTTTCCAAACTTTGAAACTGAAGCTGGTAGAAACACCCATTCTACAACCTCTTGACTAGTCCAAACTGTTCCATGTCATGACTGATGCATCCAACTATGCCTTAGAAGCCATGTTTACATAGTTAGATGACCAGAAACATCCTTATTACATCCATTGTATAAGTAGAAGTATCGCTCGTGCACACCTTAACTACACTACTACAGAAAAATAATTAATGGTTGTAGTGTTTGCACTAAGAAAATTTAGACACTATGTATTGGGGTACAAAGTATTCATACACACAGATCATAGTACAATCTGGTTCCTCATGAATAAGCCAATGGTAAGCTCCCATATTATACGATGGCTNTTAGGTACTTTATGGAGATCAATGGCGAACTTTATAAAGTATGTCCCGATGGCTTGGTTCAATGGTGTGTTCTTGATAGAGATCAACTGAAAGTTCTCCAAGATGCTCATGAAGGCCCTTGTGGGGTCATTATGCTGGGAGATGAATGGCTATCAAGATCCTACTTGTAGGATATTATTGGCCTACCTTGTTTTAGGACATCCATCAATTCGTCCAATCTTGTGAGCACTATCAACATGATGGGGGAATTACTGGTAGAATGGAGGATCCACAACAATGGATTCAATTGTTAGAACCCTTCGACATTTATGGAATTGATTTCATGGATCCCATTACATCAATGTCCAATGGGAAAGCTTACATCATAGTTGCCATAGACTACTTAACAAAATTAGCTAAAGTAGCTACCATTAAAGATTTCACATCATCTATAGCTGCACGATTTGTTCAGCAACAAGTTATCAACAGTTTTGGTGTATCATGTGCACTTATTTCAAATAATGGTGCACACTTTATAGGTGCAAATTTTTGGAAGTTAATGCAATGCTTAGGGGTTAAGCATAAATTGACTACACCATACCACCCCAGAGTGAACAGTCAAGCTGAGGTCACCAACAAGGAGATTACTAAGATACTAACTAGAACCATTAGCAAGTATAGGTGAGACTAGAGCACTAAATTGAATGATGCTCTTTGGGCATACTGCTCCACATGGAAACTTCCTATAGGCTACTCTCTCTACGAGTTAGTGTATGGAAAACATCCAATGCTCCCTATCCAAACTGAGCTCTATACATTAGTCGTGGCATGTGACCTCAACCTTGACCTTGATCTAGCACAGAAATAAAGGTTGATAACTCTTAACTTGCTAGATAAGAATCGACTAGCTGCCCTATCATCTAATGAGTTGCACAAGGCATTTAATAAACAACATCATGACATGAAAATTAGGAAAGTTAAGTATCAACCAAGAGATAAGGTTCTCTACTGGAACCCCACACATGTGTCACAATGTACCATATTTCAAACATTGTGGGAAGGACCTTACATTATCTATGCAACTTTTCCTTTAGGGACCATGCCCATATATAAACCTGAGAGCCCAAATAAGAGATTATTAGTCAACGTGTAACAAACAAAACCTTTCCATGAGTTTAGGATAGCCAGAACATATGTTACCTATATAGGTGGGCAACCTTGCTCATTATTTTGAATCTCCTCATTCCAACTTAGTCATGGGGGAGATGGCCACCTCTACTAATCACTGAAGGCCCTCAGTTCTTTCTACATTTTTGTTTTACACATTTTTTTTTTGCACATTTCTTTTATCTTTCTTATTTTTGTTTTACACCATCGTTCATATTTTTACCATTTCTTTGTGTAATTACTTAATTTTGTTTTTCACCCAATAAGTGTTCATGATGGTTACATGAATAATACCATATTTATTACTAATGTTTGGATTTTAGCTTTGAAGTATGATATTGATATTAAGGTATGGTTCTTTTGATTAAACAAGCAATGAGTCCATGTCGTTCATACATCCATAAAATCCTATTGTATTCCTTGGCTTGGAACTATATAGTCCCTTTTTCTAATAAAATTGTTAATGAATTGGTGGCTGGGTATTTCTAAAACTAAGGAAAGAATCAAAGGATGAAAAGGGTGTGACTTCAAGGGGATTCAATGAATTTGTACTGGCTATTCTCTTGAAGGCTTGGATGCTTTTTCATTGGGTTTTTTGCCATTCTAACCATTCATCAAATCTTTGGAAGGTGAGTGCATAAAAATAAGTCTATGCATGGTGTGGTTCTCATGCAAAAAACATAAAAAAAGAAAAGCAAAAATAGTGAGAATTCAAAACACACCCCTTAGACACAGTAATGAACTTTGGCTACAAACACTAGTTATGGAACTGGAAAGACATGTTACCCATGCCTGAAGGTTCCCTCTAACTAAGGCCCTTTCTTGCTTCCTGGTTCTCCATCTCGCTCTCCTCGAAATGGTGATGAATTTTTGTAGAGGCATTCTTGTTGCTTCAAGAGGATAGGTTGGTTAAATGTGTTGATGCAAGGTCACTGAATGTGGTTTCATTGAGCCTGAATTTGGAATGAGTTCTACTTGGTCACATTAACCATAAAACACACGCAAGGGACTTTACACAACCTTATTCTTGGATTTCCATTCCATTCCCTCCTCTCTACCTTTCTTTTCCATTTCTCACCTCATTGCTAGATTTATCATTAGACCGTATCTTGGTTGATGCATTGTTTTTCCTCGGTAATTTCTTATGGGTAAGTTTTTAACTCTTGCTTCCAAATGACATTCCTAGAGCCTACAACCTCTTTGGTTTGTAGGTCTATCAGGGCATTAAAGGCATAAGCTTGCTTTAGGGAGGACCCACTGGCATTTCTTTTTGATGCACTTGTTAACTTCTTTTCCTTAAACATTTTCTACAATCAACAATTTTTTTCATCCCCATCCATGACATGCATTTTATTGGCGTTATTGTTGTTACTTTTTCTCCATCCTTCTTATTCCTTATCTTTTTCCATCCTAATGCTACCAGAGGTTTACTCTTAGTCATGGAGGCCCTAGCATAATTTTTTTTTAATTTTTTCTAACCCCTACACCTTTGGTAGTCACCAGTTTTAAATCTCTAGAATTAGTATTTTCCATAACAACAACTCAGCCAATGCACTTTACATCAAGGCAAGGTATCACCTACATTGTGATTTATCTACTCTTGCTCATTTGTGACTATGTTGTGTGTGCAAATGGTAATCATACAATAATGGACTAGGCCTGGAGGAAACACTTAGGATGGACCAAAGCTGGAGCATTGACAAAAGGAGTAAGATTGATGGCATGGCTATGAATAATCAATGGAAGGTGCAATCTTGGCATCGGTAGCAACACGTCTTATTCTTTTCTCTCTCTCCTTTGCTTTTAGCTACCAAATAAGGCTAGATGTCATTATGTACAGTGTTCACTTTTGTGGTCATGAACACTAATGCTATCATGTATTGTATTGTTGATTTGTTCATCGTGCATGTTGAGTCTGTCACCCCATTCCACCTTCAATGGTCATTCAGTCAATAATCCCATATCTTCCCAATATTTTTTAAGGAACTTGAGGATGAGTTTTCATTCAGTCATGGGGGTATGATGAACCGCGATATCGCATACGCAATATCACATCTGTGATATCAGATCAACCATGCGATGTTGGATACCTGATATCATGGCTCGTCTCCTTGCCTATAAATAAGAGGAAACACCCTTTGTTTCCACATTAGAAAGTTAGTCCCTTAGTCGAAATCTTGCCATTTTCCCCCTAGAGTTAGAATTATTTCTGCATGCCCGTAGTAGGAGTCATAGAGTGAATGGATCTTTATTTGAGCATTGTGTACCTGAGCACACTTTGTGTATGGTAATAAAGACAAACTTTATGATAAACCTTGTAGCATATAGAATAGATTAACTAGTGCTAATTATTATTTAATGATTTCTTAGTTGATTAATTATTTCTCCCTACAACTCTCTTAGTTAAATAAACTTAGTACGACCGCTTCGAGCATGCGTGTACCACTTGGTAACCTAGTGATGATCAATGCTTGGTAATCCCATCAACGTTGCACTAGTTTAGGATGTGTATGACAAGTGGGAATGGATACTGGTGTTAGGAGTAATTAGAACTTAGTTAATGAATAGTTAAATTGTAGGGTCCCAACAAGATCAATGTGAATGCCTTCTCGTAAGAAGCACATCAACCATGTAGGGCTACAATAAAGAGAGAAACTTATAAGGATAAAATTTAACTAAGTTTGCAAGTCCTTGTAATTGAAGCTCAATACAACATACAACCAAGAAAATGATGTTATAATGAAGAACAAGAATATAATTGCATAAAATAGACAATGATTGATCTTTTGTGAATAGTTCTTGCATAATTCCCATGATTTTGGTATCATCTTATAGTCTTAAAATTTTTTAAAACTCCTCAAAATTCATGAAACAACTACCAAACAACTAGTGTAAATGTCTACTTCAAAGTTGGGTTGTCTACCTAAGATTGGCCTCAATTTAGGAGAGACATCTCACATGAAAATGATACGTCTGCTATGGGATGTCTACTCTTGAATGTAGACATCTACTATTTTTAGAAGATGTGTTTTCAACTTTTGGGCTCTATTCTTTAAGACTTTTTCCTATCAATTTTCCTTCTTGCTAGTTCTTGGAGCATCTTCACTTGATTTGTAGCATTCATTTTTATCCATGCTTTCATCTTGCCCATGTGGTCTTCATTTTGACATCTCATCATAGATCTCTAATGAGCAATAAGTAGTCACTATGCCCAACCATATAAATCACTAGCGTTCATTAAGAGATTTGGTCAAATTCTCTAGACTTTAGCTCTCTAAGTACATTGGGCCTAGGTAGTGAATCTAATGGACATAATCTTTGTCTTCTCAGTTTCACTTGTGAAGTACAAAGGTATGATTAAGTGTAACTGAGGCACATGATTTTTATCATTTTGTGTTTTACATTAATTCACCTAAGTGCTAAAAATAAATTAACTAAATTTTTAACTAATCTCATAACCAAATAATCCTAACATAAGCATCCATTCCCAATTTCCATACACATCCTAAAGATGTTGCAATGCTATGCATTAGGCACTATTAGGATTTCCAAGCATTAATGTATTCTTGAAGTGGTTGTACTTATGTGTGTTAATTAATCATATGAATTAATTATTTAAAATTATTATAGCAAATTGCATAAATAATAAATGCATGAAGAAAACATTAAGTTAAATCCAAGTGCTAGAAGGTTTATTAAGAAAGCTCATCTTTATTGTCATTCACATTGAGGTGCTTAGGTACATTGGTGCTTGAATAAAGATCCATACACTTCTCAACTCCTATTTTGGGTAGTTAGAAAATATTGTAACTTTGGAAAGACAAAAATTCAAGAGTTTGGTTAGTAACTAATGATTGAATGTGATAAATGTGGTTAGTGCATGCATTTATATAGATGACACAAGACACTATGTTGACACATACACGTTAACATAGCAAACCACACATCAATGTGATCATGTCAATGGGATCACCTTGATGTGTTCCCATTGATTTAGGAAAATGATAACTCATCATATCCCCATGACTAAATGAAAACTCATCCTTGAGTGAACAAAAGGAAGAACAAGCTTCTTAAAAAAATTTTGGAAGGTATGGGATTATTGACTAACTAAATGACACATAGACTAACTCAAACAAATGCTAAGTGCCCAAGTGTATGAATTTACATTTTTAAAAAAATATTGGTATTCATAACAATAAAATTGAACACCATGACAAAAATTAACAATAAAACTCCTTTGGCTACTTGAAGACGAGGAAGAAAATCAAATGGTCCTAGGTAGTGGAGGTTCTTGAGGTGTCAAAGAACATTTTCTTGCCCTTGGTGCATGTGGTTGTTGTGGTTGAGGTGATGGTTATGGTTGTTCGGCTACAGCTGAAACTATTGGTGGAAGATGGAAAGCATCCAACAATGCTTTCATCTTCCCCTCCTTATTGTGAGGATCATACATGATTCATGTAGTATCAACAATGTGAGTAGGTATAGGAATATTTTAGGAAAAAGGAATTATAGGAAACAATTCCTTCATGTTGACAAAAAAAGTTGGGAATTATTTTTGTTCCACATAAAATGCCTTGATAGTGTTCTATAGTTCTTAGTAGTCATTCATCCTATGCGCTAGGTTCCTAAATATTGATCTCTAATTAGTGAAGCATGCTTCAAGAACTTTGAGTTTAGCATTTTTCATTTCAAGTTTCTACTTTGTCTTCTTGTGATGCTTGAACTTGGCCTCATGCAATAAGTACAAATTGGCCTCCTACTTTTCCAAATTTGACTATGGCATTCCAGTAGTAGCATTTTCAAGTTTTCATATCAAAGGATGGTGAGCTTCATGTATTTAGCCATCTCCTTGATCTACAACTCCTTGAGGTAGATTCTTGCTTTGTTTTATTCATTTAGTCAATCAAAGATGGACTACCATATATCACTTGCTTGTTGGAGCTGCTAGAGGATCTCATTCATCTTTGCCTTTGCCAATTGGATATATTTTTCATTGATTTTCTTCTACAAGACAACCTAGTCCCTATAGTGGTTCTTGGCCCTTTTGAATTTAAGGGCCTCATTCTTCCAAGCTACGATTTCAATTGTAGATTTCTAGTGAAGGAAACAAACCTTCTCCAGAAAGAGATTATAATTTTTTGTTGTCAACCTCCTTAAATCCATGGGCACCTTGACAAGCTACTACTGTTGTTGTCTCATATATTCAACCATTTTCTTAACCAAAGCTTAACATTATGCAAAAGATGATTGTCCTTGGTCACAATGGCATTCTCCTAGCAAACCTCTAACAAGTCCTTCTGAATGTTGTAGACAATGGCATCCACTAAGGACTGGTCAAAGATTGTTAACTCCTTAGTGTACTTAGCCTCTTGAAGTTTGGACTGAAGCTACTAAAAAGCTTCACCCTTGGTTAGAACTTGGTTGAGTACATTGGGATTAGAGAGGTGGGCTCTTGGTAATGAGGTACTTAACCTTTTCCTATAAAAACACTGACTAAATAGTAATGATGTCATCCAAAATGTCAAAGACCTCCCAAATCAATTGCTAGGTTCCCACCAGTCACTCTAGTAACTCCTCATGCTGGGCTACATTGAATCATCCACTAGCTACCCTTACAAATGTTTGCACATCTTTGAGTGTAGTACTATCTAGCACAGATGCCACAAGAACTGTCAAGCACCACCTTGGCTATTGTTTCATGTCCTTGATGCTACATCATCAAGATAATTGCTCCATCACTCTTGGCTAAGTGCAGTAACATAGTAGTGATGTTGCTAGAGATTTCTAGAAATTTTTGTTATCTTGAGATGGATACCATTATCTCCTAAACACTAGGATTGAAGCGTGCAAGAACCTACATTCTTGGGAAATAAAATTTTGGTGTCATGTCCTTCAACTAACTTATAGTAAGAGTTACCTCATCAAGATGGCTCAAGGCTAGTCGATAGATAAATGGATCACCACTCAAACCAACTTGCTGCTACTATAAGAGTTGCTCATTGAGCTTCTACATACACTTCATAGAAGCACAAGCATTTGGCATTGTTTTATGAGTGGGTGGTGGTGTTAGTTGCTCCTCTTCTTTGGTCACAACAAGCACCTTATCCTTCATCATTTCCATCCAAGAGGCTATAGGAGCATTTTTGAATGTGTCATTGGAATAGCGAGCTATTCCTCCCCTTTTGCATAATTTTCAAATTA
>MNCI01026623.1:10606-49769 GCA_015680685.1 Gnetum montanum
CCTCATAGTTAGATTAAGGTGATAGGCTGCTATCTTGAAATACATCCATTCTTCCATTATGTGTGCACGATACTCTTTACAGTTCACTCCATAGAACTATTGGATCCACTCCTTTTTTACCTTCAAGTTTTCTTTTGTTGAGATCTCTACAAAATTGGTTCTAGTTTTAGGCAAACAAAGGGCCTAAGAGATAACTACCATGGAGTAGGACACACTAATGTCCTTGATCTTCATACTGGCATCTAGTTGCTTGTTGTTTTTGAGGAGATATGTCTCTTTCATGTACCACTCCCTGTTGGAAGTGTTGATGGGCCATATGGAAGAGCTTTGCAACTATGTTCTGATATCTTCTAGGGTCAATTCTAAAAAGGTTCCAAAGCTTAGCTCTTGGAGAACTGAATATTGAATTTCCTTGAACTGAATTTGCCTAAGGCAAGCATCTATCAAAGTGACCTGAACACTTGGCCTTGGTCTTGGTGCCTCATCCTAGTGGAATTGCTCTATTTTAGCTTGGGGAATATAATGGATAGATTCCACTTCAGGCTCCTTCCAAAGAGTTTTCATTGCATGAGTTTCAGTTGCTTGCTCTTAGGGTTGTTCCTGCTACTGGTCCTTTCTAGTTCTGGGGCACTTTTTCCTCAATTGGGATTATCCTCCTTCCTATGGATGCTTAGGTCTTAATGCCATCTACAATCACAACATGATCAAGGATTAGCATTTGATGTGTAACTTTGAAACACTTGAGTACCTTATCTCTTTGGGTAAGTTACACTTGGCTAAGTTATGATCATGGCAAGTTTGATTATTTTAATATTATTTCATCATTATTTCACTTTAGTGTCTACAAGAGTTCATTGGAAAGGTTTAACTCTCATAAATTAGTGATTTTAATATTATTTTATTATTTAAATCTTGTGGAAGTTAGAAAAAATTTAAAAATAAATTTCATCAAAAACCTAAGGTTTGTGATCCCCATGACATAGAGTTCACCTCTGGTAGCTACAAGACTAAGGAATGGGATTAATTACAATGTAATTTAAAAGTTATGGGCTTTGGAAGATTCTAGGCTCTAAAAATTACAAAAAATCCATCCCCATTTAAGAGAAAATGACAAAAATTCTCTAAGTATTGGATGCTATTTATAGAATTTTTGACTTGTGTCAATGGGATCATGTCAATGTGGCTGACTACATCAATGGGATCCTCTTGATGTAGGGAATAGAAACAATTTTTAGCATTAAAAAATCAGGAGAAAATAAAGATTTTTAACATGAAATTAGAGTTTGAAAGAAGTCCAAGAAGCCTAGAACATGATGAAATGCATGAAGAGGGCTAGATAGTTGACAAAAGAGGAGATTTAATTGGGAGAATAATGGAGAAATTCCATGAAGGAGCACACAATTGGACATAAATAATGTGGAGTACAAAATATTTCAATTTAGAAATGCCTAAGGAATGAGGAACGTAACTAGTCAAACCAAGGGGTATGCAAGTGGATCCTTCCCATAGCAGGCTCATGTCCTTGATGCCCTTGCATGCCCTCAAACTAAGGATTTTGTGGGCCCCATGGGTGACTAATGGTTATGGTTAGTTAAGTACCAAATCACCAAAGAAACTATCTAAGAACTTTGATTCATCAAACTAAGACATTAAAAAAAACATGAAAAGAGGAGGTGAGGTGAGATATGGAAAGCATAGATAAATGATGTGGAGAGTGGAATGGAGTCTAGTATCATGGTCACATAAAGTTACTTGTGGATTTTGGTGGTTAATATGATCCAATAACATCCAACCTTAGTCCAAATTAAAACCAACCACTTTCATTGACTTCACATTAATACTCTAATACTACTTCATCCCTTCAAGGCACAAGAATATTTCCATAGATCAACCACCATTCCTAAAAGAGAAGAAAAGAGGAGCAAAAAGTAAGATGAGATTTAGTTAGAGAAGACCATCAAACATGGTTAACATGTCTTTCTAGTTACATAATCAATGCTTGTAGCTTGTTATTTTGCTAAGGGATGTACCTTGAATTCCCATTATTATAGTTTTTTTAAACCTTTTTGGATTTTTGGATGGGAACTACACCATGCAATGACTTAGCTTCCCATTATTGGTTGATAGTGGAATGATGAAAAATCCAAGAAAACTCTCTTGTAACCAAGATGGTACGCAAGAACAAAGAGCATCAAATCCCCTTGAAGTCACATCCTTATCTATCCATTTAATCCTTCCCAAGTTTGAAAACTACCAAGATCATAAGTTTTTTAAAAGTTTCATTTAAGTAGGGACCACATATTTCCAAAATAAGGGAACACCATAGAGTTTTGTTGGTAGGTGGATGACATGACCTCACTACTTGCTATCATGAAAAATGAAACCACATCTTAGTTATCAATACCAAAATTCAAAGATAAAATCTAGAAGTTAGCAATTAAATAATATTATAGTACAAACCACCATCAAACAACCACGTCTTGGTAGCAATAAAGGAAAATAAAATAAGAAAAGCATAAAAGAAATCTTAAATAAATAAAATAAAATATAGAAGAAAGTGTAAAATATTTAAGAAAGAGAAAAATATACTAAAAATGATGAAAAAATGAGGAGCCACATTAATTGATCAGCATGGTTGGCCATATCCCTCATGATTAAGTTGGAAGGAGGAGATCTAAAAAATTGAGCATTCTTGTCCATCCATTGAGGTATTTTGGTCACTGGCTCTCTTAGGTTTATGAAAAGGTTTATGTTGTTACATGTTGACGAATAACTTTTTTATTGGGCTTTCAGGTTTATATATTAACATAGACCCATAAGGAAAGGTTTTGTAGATAATGTAAGGCCCCTTTGATAACATTTGGAACTTAGTTCTATGGTACATGTGTGGGATTACAATATAGGACCCTATCTCCCAGTAGAAATTTTACTTTCCTAATTGTAAGGTTATGTCATTATTTATTGAATGCCTTGTGTACTTCATTAGATGATAGGGCCATCAATTTGTTCTCATCTAGCACATTGAGATTCATTAGTATTTCTTTTTGTGCTAGAGTTAGGTTAAGGTTAAGGTCACAAGCTATTGACAATGTATCAAGCTCCATTTGGATTGGAAGTGTTGGTAATTTTTTGTCCACAAGCTCATATGCAGAGTAACCAATAGGAGGTTTTTAACTAGAGCAATAGGCCCAAAGGGCACTATTCAAGTTAGTATTTTTATGATTTCCCTATTTGTAGCCTCTACTTGACCATTGGCTTGGGGGTGGTAAGATGTTGTTAATTTATGTTCAACCCTTAAGTATTGCATAAGCTTTCAAAAGGTAGTGCCTATAAAATTAGTTTCATTATTAGAAATAAGTGCATGTTGCATCCAAAACCTATTTACAACATATTTTTATATAAACCAAGCAACTATAGAAGATGTGCAATTAGTGATGATTGCAACTTCCATCCATTTTGTACAATAGTCAATAGAAACTATGATGTAAGCCTTTCCATTCAAAATGAAAGTGATAGGAACCATGAAGTTAATGCCTGAAATATCAAAGAGCTCTAATGGTTAGATCCACTAGTGAGTCCCTTCCATACGAGTGGTCATTTCACCATCATGTTGCTAGTGTTCATAGGAGTGAACGAAGTGGTGAATAGCCTTGAAAAGTGTTGTCCAATAATACTCTACCATGAGGATCTGAATAGCCATGCACATCCCAACATAGTGGCCCCCATAAGGACCCTCATGAGCATCTTGAAGCACACATAGTTGGTCAACATCAAGTACACACCATCAAACCAAGCCTTCAACACACACCTTATAAAGGTGTCTATTGATTTCCATGAAGCATTTATAAGGTTTGTGTTAATTTTCATGAAGCATTTGGCCTGGTGAAGAAACTATTATTTCTTCCTACTACACTACTCCTGTGGCATCCCATGAGTGAGAAGATAGGTAAGAATGACATCATACTAGTTAGGTTCAGTGGGAACTTGGTTAGTTATAGCCCTAGTAAAGAAAAGTTAATTAGGAAAATAATTTGAAAGTGGGCTATCCTCCTCTTTTTTGTGGCATCTCAACTGAGATAAATGGTCAGCAATCATGTTCTCAATTCCCCTTTGATCTACTGAAGTGAGATTGAATTCCTACAAGATCACTAGCAACCATATAACATGAGGGCTTGTTGTTGACTTATTCATCAAGAACTAGATTGCATTGTGGTCTATGTGCACACACACCTTGTACCAAAGCACATAGTACCTAAATTTCTCCAAGGCAAACACCACTACCATCAAATCCTTCTCTATTGTAGTGTAGTTCAACTAAGCATCCATAATACTTCTACTTGTGTAGTGAATGTAGTATGGATGTTTCTAATCATTCAACTCCATAAGCATAGCTCCCAAGGCATAATTGAATGTGTCCATCATGATGGAAAGGGTCCTAGACCAATCAAATGCTTGTAGAATTGGAGTTTCTATGAACTTTTTCTTGAGTTACTAGAATGCACCCTTGCTTTCCTTAGTCAAAATAAATAAATCATTCTTGTTTGTCAGCTCCACCAATGGTTTGACAATCTTAGAAAATTTTTTAATGAAGCATCAATTGTAGCCTGTGTGACCAAGAAATGACCTCACATATTTAACTATTTCTAGCTGTTTGGTAATTCCTTGGATAACCCTTATTTTTTCAAGGTCCACCTTGATCCCTTTTTCTAAAATTTTATGCCCTAATACAATGTCTTCCTAGACCATCAAGTAGCTTTTCTACTAGTTAAGCCTAACATTTATCTTTATGCACCATTTTAGCACCTACTTAAGATGGTTCATGCCTCGCTTAAATGTAGCCACATAGGTGGAGAAGTCATACATAAAGACTTCCATCCCACTATCAATCTACATAGAAAATTCTTAGGACAAGACATTAGAATGTGGCAAGGGCATTACATAGGCTAAATGACATCTTTTTGAATGTGAAAGTTTCCTAGAAACTTGTGAATGTGGTCTTGGTCTAATCCTCTAATGCTATCTAGATTTGGTTATAGTCACTATAACCATCTAGAAATTTATAGTATGAATGCCTAGAAATGGTATCCAACACATGGTTCACAAATGGCAACAAAAAGTGATCCTTATATGTTTCCATGTTCAACAACTTGAAATCAATGCAAACCCTTCATTTATCATCTTTCTTTGACACTCTCACAAGTAAGCTAATCCACTTACTATCTACAATGGGATAGATGAACCTTGCCGTAAGGAGTTATCTAATCTCCTCCTTGATGATCTACTTTAATTTGGGATTCAATTGTCACTGCAACTACCTCTTGGGTTTCATGGAGGGATCTATGTAGATGTGATGTTGGCATATCCTAAGATTAATTCTAGTGAGTTTAGGATATGACCAAGAAAAGGCTATTGGCCATTTGTTAACCACTTCCAACAGATTCTTTTTTTGCATAGGAGCAAGGTTGAAATTGATAATAATCAACTTACCATTTTTTAGAAAAGCATATTTCATTCTAGTTGATAGTCTTTAACTCAAAGGGCTCTTGCTTAAAACTTTCAGGGATCTCCAACTCTCCCCAATTGGTATCATGAAGTTCATCAAAGAGTTGGTGATGGATTTGCTCCATCTCATCCATAACTTTGATGTAGATACTTGTCAAGCTCTTAGCTAGTTCCATGCATAGAGTTGAGCTGCTTTCAAGTTTAGTTATTAGCCATTGGATTCCCTCCTATTTTTTGGCTACTAAGTATAGGCACCTTTGAATTTCAAACACATCTACAAACTACTTGCATGTTGTGATTATTGTACTTTTTACAAATCATAATTTTTGCATGTAGTGGTATCTTTTGTCATTGTATGTGATGCATGAAATGCACTCTCTTAATTTTTTCAATATCATTTTCTTTGAAAATTTCCAAGGATAGGTCTCTAATGCCTAGTTTCATATCACTTGTACTTATCCAAGTCTTTTTCATGATGATTGGGAAGTCTCCTTTGTAGTTATCAACTCTGATCACTAGGAAATCAATGGCATATGATCATCCATAAATAGTGGTCATAATGTCCTTCACCAATTCCAAAGGAATGGTGATGGATTAATCTACCAACTTAAGATGAATTTTGCTCTTCTTGAGAGGAGGCAAGTTCCAAACTTTATACATTTCATAGAAGATCAAATTTACACCCAAACCTAAGTTTAGAAGAGCCTTACATGGCTCATTCCCAATGATTTGCAAGTAGATTAAGGAACTCTTAGGATTAGGTCTCTTCCTAGAAATATGGCTAGCCTTTATCCAATTTGTAACTACATGGTCAACATTGTAGTATGTACTTTGGAAGGCATTTGGTTTGAAGGGGTCTTAAATGGTGTTGCAAAGGATGAAGAAAAAGTAGGGTCATTAACCACAAATGTAATAGCTACCTTCCCAACTAAGTGGTTCAAAAAATAAACTCCAAAAGAGATATTTGTTCCAAAACAATAGTCTTTCTAAGCCCTTGTAGTATTTCTTTGCTATGGTTGGGCTAAGATTTCATCCTACATGGATGGAACTAGTGGCAAATGAGTTTAGGATGGAGGTACAAGTGTAGAAAGATGAGGAGGAGAATAAGGAAATGGGGATTTCCCTCTTAGAGATTGAGTTCTGTAATACTTAGGAGGGTAGTAGTGATGTTAAAAAGAGACATGACTAGAAGAGTCACATAGAGAAATCAACTACTAAACATAGTACCCATATAGATCTGGTTACTAGTAAGGGTACTATTGCCTTGGTGGTGACATGCCCCATGACAGTGGATATTGTCACTATTGGTAATGATCATGAGGTTGGGGTGGAGCTCCACTTGAATAGTAGGCTTATTGTTGGTGGAACTACCTATAGTTTCTTTGAGGATAAGGCAACCTCCTAGGTGCTTACCTTCTTGCTAATCTAGGATTTAGTGCATACACCCTAGACTCCTACAAGTGTGACATAATGGGGTAGCATCCCTTATGATGCTTGTATTGGTAGATGTCACACCTACCATCATCATCTATTTTAAACTCTACAACCTCTTCAACAATAGCAACTTTTCTCTTACCCCTTTGATGGGCAAGTTTAACTTTATTCATTCTTCTTCAGTCACAACCGCTACCTTGCTCTTTTGGCTCTTCTACAATTCTAAGGATAGTTTGGAACTTCTTGTTCAAAGAATCCCACATTTTGTCTACCTTAGCTAATATTTTAGAAATAGATTTTTGTATTAGTAAGGTTTTACATTACAACAGTTCATCAAGTGGGGCCTCCTCCTCATTGTCATAAAATTGGACCTTCCTTCTACAGATGGAAGGATCCTAGTTATACTCCTTCACACTTTCCCTTTTCCTTAACTCACATTCTTCTTTGGCCACTTGCTTAATTAGCCTTTGGCTCTTATGGAATCTTAATTCTAAAAGTCTCCCTATACATAGATCCCAAGAGTTCTTTTCATTTCTATTCTAAGCCCATCTATGATATGGTGGAGCTGCTCCTTTTGAAAAAATCCATGGCCTGGGTACATGTGCAATAGAGAGTAATATATGCCCATGGCTACATCCAAGTATTCATGTGTTTGTTATCTCCACCCTTGGGTCTACTTCCTTAGATTAGACACTTAGGATTATGTTTGATACTTGTTATTGAAGAATTCATGCATCATACTCCATCATTTAATTGATTCTGGTTCTAAGGATTGGTACCAACTTTCAGCCTTCTTGATGAGTGTTTGAGGGAATAGCTTCAATTTTTGCCATTCATTTTCAATGTTCTATAAGGCATAGGAATTGTGAAAGACTTAGAGATGATTTTTTGGATCAGAATTATATCACATTTCAAACTTGGGGATATTGTACATGTTAAACCATTTAATATAGCTATCTTTCATGTGTCTCATTGGAACTCTCATAGCCTCTACAATGTTTAGCATGTCTCTAGTTGCAAGAAAAGGCTCATCATAGTCATAGTTCTTGTGATTGCCATGATGCTTATGATGCTCCCTTATGTCCCTTCATTTAGGGTGATGGGCCTTCCTTGATTTCCCATTACCTTTGTCTCTATTGTTCCAACAGGGCCTGCAATCATTCTTATCCCACCGATCACCTTCATCACAGTTTCATCCTTTACAGCTTCAGTTGTAGCTAGAGGAGGAAGAAGATGAGAACAATAAAGATGAAGAGGAAAAAGGACTAGCACTAGCATGGTGCATGCTACTTTCTTCTTTGGTCACAACCATGATCACCATGTTTATCTTTATCATGGTGCTTATCCTACATTGACTTCCTTCTTTGGAGCCCCCATGGTCATGGGACCCACCCTTCTCCAAACTAGGGTTTTTTACAGTGCATTGTAAATTCTAGTTAGCACCCCTTCATCAAAGAAGAGGGGAGAAGAATCAGTTTATTGAGAACTCTTAGAGAAGGAAACCTCTCCTTTCTTTTGGCCTAGTAGGAACAAAGGGTTTGTGAATCATTTTCTCTTTGATGCCTTGTAGCAAGCCTTCACTTTCCAATCTTTCGTCCATTGTGCCTTAGGGGGATGAAAATCCTAATACTCATGGTCCTACACAAACATATTCTACATTAAGCCCCTAGATGTCCAATTTCATGAGAGTGTGGAGCAACATTGCAGGAACTAATTGATTAGGGAGCAACACAATGTTGTCCTCCATGTTCCTCCACTACATCTGTTTATCTTGGTGTAGGATGAAGGTGCATTCTAGAACATACTCATCTAGATGAGTATAGAAAACTTTGTAGTGTTGGAGCATAGGTGGTTTTTACCCTTCACGTCTTTGCTGATTGGATCCACTTTTGTATGGCAGTGGAGAATCTCCCCTATAAGAAGAATCCATATTAGATTACAAGAAAAAAAATGTGCTTTTGTTGTTATTAGTATTTTCTCAATGATATCAACTTTAGGATTCACTACAAATTTGTTATATAATTTTACTAACTCCAAGGTACTACACATAGCTAACTAAACTCCCCAGCAATGATGCCAATCATGAGTAGTGAGCAATTCCTATGCCCAACCATATGAATCACTATCATTAACTAAGTGATACTATTCAATTTCATAGACTTTAGCTCTCTGAATACACTAGGTATAGGTAGTGACTCTAATAGACATGATCATTGTGTTCTCAATTTCACTTCTAAAGTGTAAAGGTATGGTTAAGTGTAATTAAGGCACATGATTTTTATCATTTTGTGTTTTTCATTAATTCACCTAAATGCTAAATATATAGTAATTAAATGTATAAATAATCCAATAACTAACTAATCCTAACATAAACATCCATTCCCACTTTATGTATATATCCTAAACACATTGTAACACTACTAGTTTACCAAGCATTAGACGCTACTAGGATTACCAAGTGTTAACATATGCTCAAAGTGGTTGTACTTATGTGCATTAATTAATCATATGAATTAATTACTTAAAAGCATTAACGTAAATTACATGAATAATAAATGCATGATGTAAACATTAAGCTAAGTGCAAGTGCTACAAGGTTTATAAAGAAAGTTCATCTTTATTGTTGTTCACACTAAGGTGCTCAAGTACATCAGTACTCGAATAAAGATCTGTACACTTCTCAACTCCTACTATGGGCACTTAGAAAATATTCTAACTCTGGGAAGATAAAAATGTAAGAGTTCAACTGGCAACTAATGATCAAATATAATAAATGTAGCTAGTGCATAAATTTATATGGGTGGCACAAGACACTGCATTGACACATACGCGTTAATGCAATAAACCACACATCGATGTGATTGTGTTAATGGGATTACATCGATGGGATCCTATCAATGTAGGAAAATGACAACTCATCAATCTCATTCCATTGAGTTCTTAGCTCTAGTTCTATAGTCCTTGTTCATGTCCTCCAAACAAATTATTCTAAAAATAAAATTTGGATGGTAGCTACCAAGATGAAGGCTATTAGAGATTGGCCAACTCCTAAGGATGTTTGGAAGGTAAGATGATTCCTTGGTTTAGCATGTTTTTATAGATAGTTCATAAAAAAATTTAGTGATATTTTGTGGCCTATGTTTACTTTGTTAAAGAAAAATAAATATTTCAAGTAAGAAAATGAAACCCAAAGAAGCTTTGACTTGTTGAAAGAAAAGATTACTAGTGAAGTGATGCTTGTGATTCTAGATTTTCAAGAGTTATTTTAGGTGAAGGTGGATGCAAGTGGACTTGCCATTGATAGGATACTTTTACAAGAAGGTAGGACTCTTGCCTTGTTGTCAAAAAACTTGAATGAGTCAAGGCAAAAATATAGTGTGTATGAGAAGGAGTTGTACACTATTGTTCAAGCACTCAAGCATTGGAGACATTACTTATTGCCCAAAGAGTTCACTTTGATGACAAACCACAAAGCCATTTATAAACTCATAAAAGAAGTTACGTGCAAAGTAGATGAAATTGATTTCATAGTTACAAGGGATTAATATTTTGTTGAAACATAAAATTGAAAAAGCCAATGTGATGCCTAATGCATTATCCAAGGTGCATGTGGTTAATTTTAGTGTACCTCATGTGGAAGGTATGGGTAATTTTGCTTCTTTGTATGAGAATGATCATAATTTTTTGTAGGTTTGAAGGAGCCTCAAAGAGCCATTAAGAAGTAGGATAGAGTAGTGAAGAGATTATCACATTCAAGATGACCTATTATTTAAGAATGAAAAGGTATGCATTCCTAATTGTGATTTTAGGAACAAGATTCTATTTAAAAGCATTATAGTGGCATGGTAGGTGTCATGGGTAGGGATAAAACATTGGAACTTATGGGTAAGTACTATTTTTAACCTGATATGGCAACTAAAGCTTCCAAATTTGTGAAGGAGTGTTTGACTTGTTAAAAGTTCAAGGAAGGAAAAGAAGTGGATAGATACTATATGCCTTTGCCAATTTCCAAGGTTCTATGTTAAAGTGTCTATCAATTTTGTGAGTGGTATTCCAAAAACCAAAAGTGGAAATGATGTAATTTTTTTTGTTATAGATAGGTTCTCCAAGATGACACTTTTTATTCTATTATAGAAGATGTATGCTTCTCATGTTGCAAATTTGTTTTATCAGCATGTTGTGAAGTTTCATGAAATTTCTTTGAATATTGTTAGTGACAAAGACTCCAAATTTACAAGTTACTTTTGGAGGTCCCTTTTCAAAATTTTAAGGAAAAATTTGAATTTTTCTAGTGCATATCATCCATGAATAAATCCTTGTTAAACATATTGAGATGTTTATGTGATGGATAGCCAAACAAATGAAAAAAATTATGGTTTCATCCTAAGTTTTTGTACAATACTACTTTTCATGTTGCTATTGGCAAAAGCCCATTTGAGGTGAATCATGAGTTTTATCCAAAGATGATGGATACTTTGAATAATGATAAAACATTTTTTACCACGGCTATGGTATTAAGCATTCAATATTGGAGTTGCGATATTGGGACACAAGCTTCAATGTCAAATATTTGATATTGCTCCACATGTGCCTACCTATATATAACACACTTAGGTGCATGGTCGGACAAAAAATTTAGTCCATAGTAGTAGAGCCCTGTCAATTTATTTCCATAAATTTAGACTTAGTAGTTAGAAGTGTCAATGCCTAGTGTAATGTGAATTAGTAAACAAAAAGTTTATTTGAGAATTTTATACTTGGGCACAAGTGTGACTAAAAATAAAGATCAAGCTATTTCCCCACTATTGTAGAATTCTCCTAGATTTACTATTTACACTTAGAATAATTTTTCTTACTATTTCATAGTTAATGATTTACTTTTATATGCACTTTATTAGTATTGTTTTTAAGCGGAATGAGTATGACTAATATCGAGCACTTAAGTGTGATTGCTTGGTAACCCAGTAGTGCTATTGCATGGTATGTTTAGTAGTGGTATACTTGGTAATCCTAGTAGTAATTGTTGTATAGTTGGGTGTTGGATTATTCCACCACCTATCATTAGCATTGTTGTCAAGGACAAGTTAATGTATGCTTACTAATTAATTTCACAAAGTTTGTTGTACTTAAAACACAAAGTCAAACTTCATAACTCTAAGAAAAGCACACTTAAAATAAACATATTGAAATAAAAAATGGCTTTAAATAAGAACACCTCATCACATGCCAAGGAACTATAGATAAGAAATGATAGAATGGAAAAATAAGAAGACTAAAGTATGCCAATGTAGCTAAGGATTTCATATGCTCATAAAGATCCTTATTATTCTAATTTAAGCTACATCTTTCATTAGGATGGACAACTCAAGTGGAGATATTTGCAAGGGAACATTGTTCTGCCACCAAAACATTCAGCACCATCATGCTCAAAAATGCTCTCAAGGGGATAAAATTGAGTGAAGCATTTAGAGGTTATCATGTGACCAAACACATGACTAGATCCTACAAATCCACTGAGGAGTAGTCATGAAAAGACAAGGTCATGGAGACTAGGCATGAATAAGACAAAGTAAAGAAGGTCAACTCTCCTATTATTTTAGAGGAGCTAGATGGAGATGAATTCATAGTTGAATAACTCCACAAAAATCATGGGTTCTAGTTACAAAAGCCTATCATCCGATTAGATGAGCCTATTAAGCATCAATCATGCTCTAACTTAGTAGAGACACCCAAGTGAAAGGCAAAAGACTCAAGGCATAAGTAGGATACAAGGTCAAGGGTTCCTGTTAGATCTCATAGAGACAAACATAACAGTCATCATAGGAGGATAAGCCTGCATCATTCTCCTACTATCTCATCTACATCCTCATGATCATTAGAAGACTCTAACAAAAGGAGGCAAAAGTATAAGGACGATGAGAGGGATGAGAGGAAAACTCATGATTGCCATGATGATTATGACCATCACTCAAGGCACTTTAATACTAAAAATAAAGGATATGAATAGAGAATACATAGAGATAGTAGAGATCATGAGAGAGATGAGGATAGAAGGGTGTGATACTACAACTGAGTGTATGAACTTGATTGAGATAAGGAACCCTTGATGACTACTAAAAGTATGATTAGTCTACAAGAAGTTGTTCACATTCCAACTAGACATGTGAGTGATAGCCAAATCAAATGGCTCGACATGAACAACATGCCAAGATTTGATGGTGGCTATAATGCTAATCCACAACATCACTTTCAAGCTTTCCACAATGCCTATGCCTTGCAAAACATCAAAAGTAACTAGCAAAAAGTTAAATCTATTTCCTAGAACACTTGTGAAGGAAGTAGAAAGCTGGTACAAGTCATTGGAACCTAAATTAATTAGATGATAGAGTACCATGCTAGAGATTTTCAATGATAAATATCAAACCTATTTGTAAGTTTCCAACATATGAAAATATATCCAAGGATGGAAATAAGGGACTCATGAAACCCTTGATGCAGCAATTGGTAGATACTATTCAATATTGCAAAGATGTCTAGGCCATGGATTCTCACCAAGGGAAAAACTTGGGCACATTGTAGATGGGTTGTGGAGTAAAACTAGAGAAATTCTTGGGATTTATGCCCAAGGAAGATTATTAGAGATTACTACCCATCGCATCCAAAGATTAATTGAATAAGTTTCAAAAGAGGAAGGAGAACCCAAGAAGAGAGATTCAACTAAGAAATATAATAAAGACTCATCAATTAGGAAGAAAGATAAGTGGCTCTATGATGAGAAGGATGATGAAACCTTGGAAGATGTTATTCAAAAAAAAAAAAGACTCTACCTATTCAAAAATCAATCAATGATATAATAGCTAAGGTAGACAAAGTTTGGGATTTAGTGGATGAAAAGTTTGCTACAGTCCTAAATAACGTAGAAGTAAAGACTAAATAAGCACTTAATAAGGGCAAGAAAAGGAAGAAGAAAAGAGCTAATGGATAAGAAGGTTATAAGAATAAAAGAAAAGTTGCTACTATTGAAGGGTATAATTACTCCAATTTAGAGGAAGAGAAAGGATGCAATGTGTGCCAGTATGAACATCCTAAGGGATGTTGTCTTGTTATAGCCCACTTGCAAGAATCTAGGTATATGCACTCAATCTAAGCTTTCTTAAAAAGAAAATTCCCAAAAGACTAGCTTATCTTTAAGGTAATATCAAACAAACGTTTCAGCCAACATATTATCCAAGTGGAGCCTACCCTCAACCATACGAGCAATATCAACAGTAATGGCAATAACTATAGATGTGAGCAATGCCACCACCAAGGCAATAATATCCATATAGGCAACTAGATCCTTATGGATATTATGTTTAAAATCAAATATCCCTAAGAAATACATTAGTTTAAAGTTCTTCTCCTTATTATCTACCAGAATACTATAGACCTACTACTCCAAGAATGAATTGTAGTTATTATGCACATTTACCCAAAGCTAGTGCATCATATTCCCCTTTCAATTTTTTGCCACCAAGACCATCACCTATTATGCAAGGGGAATTATTATGACAACCACAATATAGGAGAGTTGCAAGGATAGTGAATATACAAGTCAAGAATCCTACCAGCAACACTAAGGGCTAGACAAAGAAACATCCTTTCTTTAGGACAAGTCCAAAAAAGATTGGTAGAGTTAGAACTTCATCAAGACCAACTTCTCCTACATCAAATCCACCTACCAACAAAAATCTTCCATCATCATGCAACACAAACATGCAAACTGTCATTCTTGTAAAAATAGTCATAAATTGGATTAAGGAAGGGCCACTTCCTAAGAAGAGAATTAATCTAGGAGTTCCTTTGATTTATCTACAAGTAGCTGGAAATCTATCATGCAATGCTCTACTATATTCAAGTTTTGGGGTGAATTTGATCTCTTATGAAACATATCAAACATGGACCCTACCACCCTTGAAAGAGTGCAATATTAGGTTGAAGCTTGCAAATTAGTCTATCGCCATTTCTTTGGAAAAGATAGATGATGTAGTCACCATTTTCAATCGATGGTCTTATCTAGCCGACTTTCTAGTAATTGATGTGAAAGATGTAATAAGGAGTTTCTAGTTATCATGGGGAAAGCATGACTTATTTCAATTGATGCTAAGCTCATTATGAGAGATTTATCTATTGACATCTCTAAGGAGGACAAACATAGAGCCATACATACATAACATATTCCATTCATTATTGTTGATAACAAAGGATGCAATCATGAACCAATCTTCTGGAATGTTAACATAGTCATCATACTAATCCACGACAATAGTGAAAAGCAAACATGTGCAAAAGAAAGAGCAAAGGCCACCAAAACAAAAGACACCCTATGACTAACAATTGAGAACCTTCAATTGCCTAGGATATGCATGGAATAATCTGATTCACTTGTGAATTTCCATTCTAAGAAAATGACTCCAACTATAGACCCAAAAAGAAAATGAATAAATCATAATCATACACCAATAGGAAAAGAAAATAAAAAATTATACGATCAAAACTCAACTACCATCAAGATCACATGGGATAATCACAAAAAAGTTAAATTAATAAAGATGGTAAGTGAACCACCTAGAGTGTATGATCCAAGAAATCTATGAAGCATTTCCTAAACACTTGCCCATGAGTTTAGTTGTGGGGAAGATGTCCTACCTTGAGGTGGGAGTTAATAAGTTCTTTTTGATTTTTTGTTTTAGAGTTCTTTTATACTTTTCCATTTCTTAAATTTTTAATATTCTTTAAAATTTTTCAATTCTTTAATGATTTTTCATTTCTTATCTTTTTTCATTCTTTACATCTTTTCATAATTCTTAATATCTTTTTCATCTTTTTCATACTTTATTTTCATTTCCTTTGTAAATAATTTTGAATGTCAATAAAACACATTAAGAATAAGACAAGATATAGTCTAATAAAGTGAATATTTCTCTATGTTATCAAGCCATAAGAGATTGATTATTTGAACAGTGAGCCCACACTATCCAACCATCCATTCCATTAATAAGAGGTTCTCACCATGGCTATAATGATATTCTTTTGATCATACAACTAAGAATAAACTTGTGATCATTATGCCTAGATAGAAAAGTGAAAAACCAAGTGGAAATGTTAAGGATCTAACATCAAGGAGATATGTGGATTTTCTTGGATTACTATTGTGAGTTCTATTATGATGCTAAGGCTGTGTTATATCCTTGTAGATTTAACAAAAAATGGGACAAAGAGTAACACAAGTGATGCCTTACCATGTCACTAGAAAGACATGTTACCCATGCCTGAAGGTAGTCTTCTAGTAAGGTTGACACAGATAAAAATAAAAGAGCAAAAAATAAATTTTTTGGGGGTCCAACTAGAAAGACAAGTTACCCATGCCTAAAGGTAGGCAACTTCTTAGAAATCTAAACATAAAATAAAGTGCCATGAATAAACACCTCCCTTGGACAATACGCCAAGTGATGATACACCTTGCAACATTGATAGTCTTACAATTGTAATTCCAAGTGATGAAATGATGTGATGTCACTAGAATGTGATTTGGAGTTGGTTTGAATCTTGGATAGAAAGGCTAATAATTACTTTAATAACTAATACTACACAAGAATTCATTATTCCTATGGTAAGATACCTCACGTCCCAATTTCTACAATCCCTTCTAAGTCCATTTCATATCACTTTAAGAATAGTCATAACTTATGGTTTTATGTAATATAGCATTATTTTCTCAGTTTGGTGGTACTAAGATGTGTGCTTTGCTAAACAAGTATGTGTTACATTCAACTCCTTAAGTGCCTAAGGACACTTATAGGTATGGTTATACAAGGTCACTAAGGGTTGGAGCTTGCTTTAGGGAGGATCCACTTTTATAACTGTTGTATCTTATACTTGTCTAGAAATTTCATATCATCTTAAACCTTCCAATTTCAACAATCATCAATAAAACTTCAATAAAAAATTTCCTTATCATTTACACTATTTGTTCTACCAACATGGATTCATTACCCTTCTTATCCATCTTATGAACTTTCATAGGCCAAGTGTAGCGACCAAAAACGTTGATTGTTGGAAACACTGAGAGGTTTCTAATCAAAACAGTTTAACCCCATATCTGTGCAAGGGCAGTACTGGAGAAAAATGGATTTGGGATGCCTTGAACGATCTAGCCGATCATACAGGGGCTTAATCAGTGTAACTTAACCTTACATGAACATTATTTTAAATGAAAAAAATATGTGAGGTAAAAGCAATAATCAATAAATGAAAGGACGAGAGAAATTATGCCAAATGGTGATAACAATAAAGAAATAATAGAAGAAACTTAGGTGAGAAATGCACCATAGCAAAGTCACAAGTTCGATTCTTTTCTTTGTTTGAAAAATGTATAACAAGTTATACAACACCGAAGGTGCACAGAGAGTACAAGATCAGCCAAGCTACTTGGAATGTGCCAACTATGCTTTTGAACGTGAACTTGCAAGCCAACAGGAAAAGCCAAATAATGCCAAATGCAAACAATTTGATTGTGCCAAATGCCAACAAGCAAAATGCTCTTGTAAATGCTAACAAGCCAACAAAGAAATCAACAGAGAACCAATTCAACCCTTTGAACATTTTTTGTCGAGGTATTTATAGGGCCAAGAGTATGTGAAAAACATAGTATTAGTAAGTTATGGAACCATTAAGAATATATGAGAATATCTTAGTAATTCTAAACCCTTGATTGATTGCATATGGCTCCAAAGAGAGAAGCACAATGAGGACCCTCACAACACACAAGCAAATGACCAAGAATCTATGGTAGAAATTGAACAAGAGAAAAGGAACCAAAACATGTAGAGTAAGAAGCCTGATCATCAACATCCATCATGAAACATAGATAGTTAACCCAAGGAGAGGTAGCAAAACCATAATTGTAAGGACAACACCTAATTTTATCACAAGACTACCTCCAAGTTATCCAAGAGAGGTCAATTTTGACCATAGTCATTGTGAAGATGCACTTTGATCCATTCGTGGAATTTGTTCCAAATGTCATAAAGCTACAACTCCAAGCATCACTGCTATGGTCCATTCTTTTAAATAGTTATGAATGGTACCCTTTGAGAAACCTATCATTTTTAGCATAACAAAGAAGAAGGTACCACTATCAGCATTAGAGGAGTTTCTATTTCATAATTAATAAAAGCAATAGTAGAAGCTCTAAACATACTAAATGAAGGAGAAAGACTAGCATGTCTTTCCACTAGATTAGATGCTAAAACTAGGATTTTGTGGCTAAATGAGCATATGGTAAAGAGTATAAAAGATATAGTGAGCTAAATCTAGATGTGAAAGTCTATTTCAAAATTAGCACCTACCACTTGTTCTCGACCAAAGGACTGAATAGGTTATCCACTTATGTGGCTAAAGGAAGTGTAATCCTGATGGATAAATACAATGCCAATATCCCACAACTCTACTTCATGGAAATTAAAAGGCAGTTTGAATAGAGAAAGGTAAGGAAGCCAATACTTCCATTTTTTTGCGTTATCAAAAAGTTGTGAAAATGAGTTGAAATTTTGGGATACACCAATGATGTTCCTAGGAAAGCCCAGAATGTTTCATACATTGAATTGCTCAAGCCAGCACCACCCAAGAAGGACCAAGATGAGGAGCAACAAGAACAACAAGAGGAGTAGTAAGAATAATTATAGTAGTAGCAACAACAACAAGAATAGTAATAATAGCAAGTCCCACCACTGCCACCGCTGCAAGACTATAGACTATCAATTAGGGAACAAGGGACAAAGCTAACCTCTATAGAATTATAGACATTATCGTACATCCCAAAGTTTATGTTGATCTTGTGAGTGAAAAAATTTCACTGTAATCACAAGGAGAGGTTTAGTGGTTACAAAAAATCTCTAAATGTTGCATCATTCCAAGTGGTGATAAAGATAGGAGAAGGAGCCATAGTTATGGTAATGCAACACCAGAATGCAATGAAAGCATCAAAATTGATCACATATCACATTAAAGAATCCTTTAATGTACTTGTTGTTCCACTAGTAGATCTAATTGGAGTCAAAGATTCTCAAATGTTAGCTAGAACCTCAATGACTCTTGCTAACCATGAAGATGTGCTCAATCAACTACTATAGACTGGGTGAGTGATGGTAATACTTTTGGACATCCCAAGTGATGTCATTGTGGTGTAGTTAGAATTGATCACTACCAAAGGTAAACTGATCATGGTAGAGACTAGGGCAAAGCATGCAAAAGCTAAAATTCTAAAATTACAAGAAGATCTTATGATCCTAAGGGCTTAACATAGAGATCCAACTCAATTCATTACGCCTAACTAGATGGAACAATTTAGGATAGAGCAGATGAACTACTTGATTGAGTAGAACAAGTAGATAGAAAATAAGAAGAAGAAAGTAGTGTGAGATGCCTTAATAGCTAAATCCCAAATGTATACACATGATAAGGTGCTCACTATAGTCTAAGAAGAGAAAAAACAACTTGTTACCAACAACATGTGGTTGAACACTATAAGAAAGTAGATGAACATCCTGGAGGAAAGCATCCACCAGTTAAGAGAATAGGATCAACTAAGACATGAGTCACCTCACATGAAAAAATAGAATCCTCTTAATGAAGCAAGTATGTACCATTCAGCAAAAGTCAACCATTGAAATCAATAGATGGAAAAATGAGGCAAAGAAACATAAAAGGCTCAAAGAATAGTTTTTTGATCAGGTGGCTATGTACAACCAAATTAACAAAAAAGAAATCTAGATGGTGAAGGCTAGAATCAGCTTCATATTAGCAAAAAATCTTGACCGACAATCTATCCTAGACAATTATGCCTACATCCACCAAGCAAAAGTGAAGAATAATGACATGAAGATTAAGGACCTAAAAGAATACATGGGATTAGCTAACCTTAGTTATGCTAACTTAGCCATGCTAATAACAAGAAGGAATAGAAATGAGCTAGAATAGCAAGTAGCAATCATGTACACCTTGTATGAGAAAGAGTTTGTAGATCAAAAGATGCCTTATAAAGACTTCAAGTGGCAAAATCTGAATTGGAAGTAATTAAGGCTGGCTACCAAGGGAAGAAAGAGGTCATAGTGAACCTAGCTAGAAGATTATTAGATTACCATATGCTATTTGAAAAGGCTAGATCATTCAATGAGGAGAGGAGACAACTTACAACTAGGTATGTTAAAGCTAATCAAATGTTTCTATAGCTACCGTGCCCATGGGATATACTTGCTTGATCACATGTTGCACAACAAGCATGGATGGTGCATGATCCATGAATGAAGGAAGAAAAGCTTCAAGTGCTCTTGAATTGATACAAATTCTAGAAGCCTAGCAATAAGGAAAAGCAAATCATGGAGGAGCCACCACCACCAAGAACTACATACGACTACATGAAGCTTCATACAAATTTTTTTTGATAAAGTTTTCATGTCATATCTTGTGTGATTTTTGTAAACACCACTACAACATTTAAGTGTCATGTATATAGTAGTTAGTGTCATGTAAATCTACCTCCCAATTTTGTAAGGATCCTATCCTCATTTTGTTTTAACTTGAGGATGAGTTTTTATTCAGTTGTCAGGGTATGATACACTATGTTTTCCCATAGCTATGATATCAAGCATTTGATATCGAATCCTTGATACTAGGACACAAGAATCAATGTTGGATATGCAATATTACTCCACACATGCTTGTCTATAAATAAATACTTAGGCAGATAGTTGAATAATGAATTTAGTCCATAGTAGCAAAACTATGTTAGTTTGTTTCCATAAACTTAGATTTAGTAGTTAGAAGTGTGAATGCTCATAGTGTAGTGTGAATTAGTGAATGGAATATTTATTCAAGAATTTTATACTTGAGCACAAGTGTGACCAAAAATAAAGATCANTACAAGTGTAACCAAAACTAAAGATCGAGCAATTTTCCCACTATTGCACCATTCTCCTAGATTTACTATTTATAGTTAGAATAATTTTCCATACTATTTCTTAGTTAATGATTTACTTTTATATGAACTTTATCATTACTATTGTTAAGAAGAATGAGTATGACTAATCTTGATCACTTAAATGTAATTTTTTTATAACCTAGTAGTGCTATTACTTAGTATGCTCAGTAGCAATACACTTGGTAATCCCAATAGTAATTACATGAACCCCAAGGTGTGAATGGAAGATTAGGACTAGATACTCATTGCCATAGGATAGAATAGTGTTTACTATTTTCTTTATATTTAGACTTATTTTCACACTTTACCATTATAGCTAGGAGATATGGCCCAGTAACATCAATATATCATACACCTCATTGAGAGCTAAATGATATGCATTGATTATACTAGCTCCACGTGGGAAGACAACGATCCCAAACTTTAACCAATTACTAGCATATTCACATTACCTTGTCCATGGATTATGATCAGGCTACACATGAATACTCGTATCTTGTATGGTTGGATGTTGAATTACTCCACCACTCATCAAAGAGCTTTGATGGTAAAGCTCAACTTAGTACTTATTTTGTGCAAGAGATGAGGGATCTTCATTTACAAGTAAAATCAAATCTTGAGAGAAAGATTGAAGAGAGAGGCTTCAAGAGGAATGAGAATAAATAAAAGCTAATTTTGCTATTGGTAACTTGATTTGGGTGCACTTGAAAAAGATGTAGCTGAGAGGTGTTAAATTCTTAAAGTTGAAAGCCAAGAAGATGTAGCCTTTTAAAATCAAGGCTAAAATCAATGATAATTATTTTGATATTTATTTACCAAATTATTTTGGTATGTATTTTATGTTTAATTTTTCAAATCTTGTGCACTATCATGGCCCAATTTATGAGAAGACCATATAGGATAGCATCGTGAGTTGAAGGAGGCTATTGACTAGTCCAAGCCTTCAATGAAGAGGAAGATAATTGTACTCAAGTAGAGGGAAGTTTCTAGCACTCAAGGAATCAAGAGGCATGAATATTTAATTCCTTGGAAGGATCAATTTGTGGATGATGCTATATGGATCCATGAGACCAAACTTCATGAGTGGGAGATCACTTCAACTTCTACTCCCTTGTTCACATGAGTTCACGTTTTGAAGGGTGGGAGAGTTAGTGTAAAGACATCATTTTTGATTCCCTTTGTTCTTCTCTATGTGTGTGTTTTTTAGGTTTTTGGCTTTATGAAGATGTCTTGAAGGTCAAGGAGACATCTTGGCTAGGAGTAAAGTCTTTATAAAAGATGTCTTAGAAGGCAAAATGACACCCTAGTTGAGACTTAGAGCTGATATAAGACATATTGAATACAAAGGAGATGTCTTGCTGATTTTGTAAATGTCTTGATGATGACATCCTAAGAGGAGACATATCAAGGAAGACCTCTTCCCAAACCAAGAGACATCTTGGATAAGATGTCTTACCATGGAGGAGACATCTTGTCTAGGGATGAGACATCTCCCAAAAATAGTAGACATCTTTGTCAAAAGTTATGTTTTCATGGGAGAATACACAACAATGCTAGAGTTGACTTGTACAACTAGGAAAACTTTCAAACTCACCCATCCTAATCTGGGAAATAGCCTGGATAAATTAGAAAATGATGGAAATGACAAGAGAAAAGGTGAGAAGACCATGGAAACATTCAACTTAATTCAAGAGAAGGTTTTTAGATTTCTTATCTTCTTGTTATCCATAAATATTGATGTAATTCATAATTGTTATTAAATGAGAAAAATAGAGTTATGAGATGATATTGGACAAGGAGTGAAAGAGAAGATTGAGTGAGTGCATAGAGGTTGCAGTTCTAAGGTCAATTATGTATACTTATGTGTTCTAGTCTTGCTGGTATGTTGAGATCTCATTCTCGAGTTGTGCGACAAACTCTCTATTGGTTGTGTCTTACATTGAGAATAATCATTGTGTGGTTGTAGAGCCTCATGCTCTACAATATCATTTGATTGTAAAAGGTTTTGAATGTTGTAGGTTTTAAGAACCTTGTTGTAACCTTCTAATCAATTAATTAAAGATCACTAGTTTTCTTTTTTTCTATCAAAAAGTTTTTTCTTTACATAATATCTAGTTTTAGTATTTAAAGATGATTAATAAGTGGAGTGAACCTACTCTATTAATTCAATTTTCATCAAATTTCTTAAAGATAATTTCTATTCTAGATCAAATGAATGTTTATGAGATCTAACTTTTGCTTGCATTGTAAATTTCACATTGAAAGTTGATTTTAAAGCTTTGTTAGTTGTAATTGAGTTACTATAACATCTTGAATCTTAGATCTAGCTCTATTCTCAATCCTTTTCACTCAATCTTCTAAATTCTTATTTCCTATGATAATTGTGATATTTGTCCATTAAGATTGTAGAGAAACGATCTCAGATTTGTCCATATCATGCAATGAAAAAAACCAATTTTTTTTGCCTATATACAAGTATTAATTTTAGTGATTGTTAATAGTATGTTTATATTGATATCACCCTAGTGGTGCCTAGTGATAACATTTAAATTCTACTTTCCACCAAAGATATTGATCACCATTGATTCTAGCAATGCCTATGGATATTGGGAAATTTGACCTTAGAGTTCTTGATTTTATCGATGCTATAGTGACCTCTAATGATATTGATAATTTGGATATTGATTTTGATGGACTCAATGACTTCTAGTGACATTAACCTACCTAGATAAAATTTGAAAAAAGACCATAGTAGAAAGTTCAAATTAGTTACTTTATAAATAAACTGAGAACCAACTTCAACCAAATAAGATTGATTCAAGCACATCTCATGTTGTACTTAAAGACTAGTTTTGTTGGGTAACTCTCTACTTTTCAAGTTGTCAAATTGGTAAAATGGCCATTCACCCAAATTAAAGTTTCTCCAAAGATAATCTACATAAGTTAAGGTTGGTTTGACCTTGATTCAGTTGGAAATGATCTAGGGTCAAACATGTTTCACTAATTATATGTCAAAGGTAAAGAAAATGGACTATGAAGAAAAAAGAGGAGTTGCTAAAAACCAAGAAACATTTTTATTGTCTAATTAGAACTTTATAACTTAGTATTTCCTACTAACTTAGAGTTTTCAAATCAAGAATCTTACCACCAGATTAACACTTCATTGTTTAAGCCATGATAAAAAGCCAACTTACTTTCCAGAGTAATCAAGTTTGAAAATGGTAGAATAACCTTTATACTAGAGAATTAGTTAGAATTTCTTTGGTTGACTTAAAAGGTTTGCATTTTAAAATATTAGGTCCAAATGCAAGTATCACCTCTTCATGGCTTCACCATACCAAATCTTTGGTTCTCAACAAAGCATAGCCAACTCTAGCATAGTGAGCATAATAAGCTTTGATCATAGTCTTAAAGTTAGCATCCTTTTTAGCAATTTATAGGTAGTCATTTTTTTTGCATTTTTATACTTAGTTGTTTTTCTTTGTTTCTACACTTAGTTGTTTTTCAGCTTTTGCAAATTGCCAACTCCTAAGATTCTCCCTTATACCATGAATCCTGAACAACCTTTGACCTCCTCTTTGAGTGTGGTTGTTGTCCAGCTTGTTTATCGAAAAATATAGATTAACCTTCCTGGAGCTAGGGCCCTTGTCCTAGCATAGAGGCAATCTTTGAAGTAGTCTAACTACCTCTTGAGGTCATGGTGCTCAATGACAAGCAGTAGAACTTTGTTTGTGTAAAAATCTAGGTGCATTTGCCCTTAAATTACAAATAAATGGAGGCCAAACATAGTTATGAGATCATGTACCATGACAGGAGGGAATGACTTGCTTCCAATTTCAACTTTGTCTCATGCATGGAAGATTACCAGTGGATGCTAGATAATCTTGTTCATAGCATGGGACATGAGGAAGGGATGGACTACAAGGAGCCTCTCTAGGAGGAGTTGGATGAGTTTGAGGCTCAATCTAAGCATGAGAACCCATTCCATGCCTTATTCCAGTAGACATTCTATGATTTCACTCCTTGCAATCCTGTAGCCTATCATTGTTGCCCAGGTCAACACCTATGGTGGCAACTCACCACATGCCGCAGATGCACTAGGATGCTGCTCCACCTTTTAGTCTTCCTTTTAGTGTGCCCTTCACCATTCCTTCATGACCTATTCAACCTATTTAGCCCATTCAACCTCTTTAGGTCATCTAGCCTTTCATAGCAATAACCATTGCACCTATGCAACCCTACATGCACATCATGCATGTTCCTTCCCTACCATACACAACTCAAGCATGCTAGCACCCTTTACAATAGCCCATCCCACAAACCTATGGTGAGCTTGAGTGCTATGTCCATGGCACAACCCACACAACAAGTATCGCATGTGGTCATGCAACCCGAAGTTGAGTCATGGGCCACCCAACAACCACAGCAGGTAGCACAACCCATGTACCATTCCACTCCAACTGCACCTAGCTTGGATCAAGAATTCTAATTGATCCAAAGCCTAACCAAAGAGGTCAAGTAGCTTAAGGCCACCTCCTTAGAAATTATCTATGTGATGAAATTTTACCAAGATAATCTAATTAGTCCTCTAGTTCCACCACTGGCATTTTTCATCGGGGTTCTACTCCCACAATTCACCAAATAAAATGGTGAAGGGGACCCTGACTTCCATCTAATGACCTTTTTATTAAAATGCCTCCTATTGTAGGTATGGCCAAACATCATCATTCATGTGTTTACCATGTCCTTGACTGGTAAGGCACTAGATTGGTACCATGCACTCCCTAGGGCCTCCATCACTTCTTTGGAGGAGTTGCTTACCCAATTCGTTACTTGATTCAAGTACAACTTGAATTCCAAGGTGACCATGGTCTAGATAATGTAGGTCAAGTAGGGCCACTTAGAGCCCTAGCAAAAATTCATCCAATGGTGAAGCTCATCACTCAACGAGATCCATGAGCCTATCATGGAGACACACCTGTTGGCCATCTTCAAAGGTGTAGTGAATGACTTCATCAAGTCAAAACTATAATACCTTGCCCTGTAGGCCCTGCGTTTGCTCAAACCAAGGGCATTTAGGATGTGGTAGAGACCAAAAAGGATCTAGTCTACATGGCCTACAAAAACCTGCATGCAAAGAAGAAGAAAGACAAGGACAAAGGAAAGCAAGAAACCACAACTATTGCAATAGTGGCTAATGAAGTTAAGCTTGTGAAAGCCAAACCAACAACCAAGCCACCCAAGGCTCCAACCAACAACAACAAGGTAGCTAGCCCTAGCTCGGTGGTAAACAACTAGTCCATGTTATCAATGGCCATTGTGCCAACTACCACAAAGCCTAACTCTAAGCACAAGGATTGTTCAAAGTATACATCATTACCCATCAAGTGGTTAGAGCTATTGGACCATCTACTTCATGATAGATGCATCCAGTGTAAGCAAATGTCCGAGGACACTTGTAAGAAACATGACTAATACTACAAACTCTTAAGAAATCCTTTAGCCACACTGCCTAATAAGCCCTTGGTCCCTAAACATTTCACATAGGATCAATTTTGCAATACCACCAACTGCAAGGTCATGACATAGACTTCTACATGGCTTTGTAAGATAACATTCAATGCATGATTGACAAGGGTGAGTTGATCCTTGACACTACCAAACCAGTGTGCCCCCAAAATCAATCAATGGGGGTTTACAAGGACTCGCTCAACACAAGTGGTGTAGGGTACAACATCAATGCCATCAACATTGATGATGATGTAGAACTAGCATGGGATCCATTCGTAGTTTGTGTATCCTTTGGTAGCACTGGGGCATCATCGACAACAACTAGTTCAAGGGCCCCTTTTGTCATTAGGAAACCTCCTTGGATGCCCATAACATCCTTTTTGGTCAAGGCCACATAGAAGGTTGCAACTATGATAGCCCAAAAACTCTTCATCATAAGGATGCCACAATGTGTAAGCTCCTCATCTATTTGGAGCCCAGTGGTGGGCAATGCATCGACTCCTACTCACCCAAAACCCTATGTTGTAAGCAACACCAATAAAAAAACAAGATGGTAAACTAGGAGACCTAACAAGCACCTTGTTAATTGAATGCTTAGGCAACAACAAGAGAAAAGGGTATTAGGCCCACCAAATCCTATTTCCTTGTCCTCCATACCAATGGACCAACCAATTGAAGAGGCCACAACAACTAGCAACCAACACTGGTGCACTGAGGCTCTAGTAGCAAGCAACCCACAACAGAGGATTGAAGCTCCAAAGCAAAGAAAGAAAGAAAGGCCCAAATCCCCTCCATGAGATATTTGTGTCTTGGGCCAAATGGAGAAGATGAAGGCCACCAACAACAAAGTTGTAGCCAATGGTAAAGATTTCATTAACACATTGGCAAAAGTAAAGTAGGCATTGAAACAATAAAATACAATGTTAATCCTGTATGACTTGGTAATAACCTCCTCCATCCATCATGAAGCATTAGTGCACATGTTGACCTCTATTCCTATCATGGATAACATTCCAGCAAATGAATAGTTCATTCATGCTATGATGTTGCCTCCTACCTCACAAGAATTATTTCAATGCCCTTGGTGTTTCGTGATGAGGTGATCAAGGTGGACCTTGAGAAGGGTCAAGTCATTACCACAATGTTCATCACCATCTATGTGGGAGATTGTAGGATCTGTAGGGTGCATGTCAATGATGGGTTGGCAAACAATTTCATCCCATGCATGATCGTTGACAAGCTTGGTCTTGTTAACTAGATCCAATTAATAAAAACAACATGCCTAAAGTCCTTCAATATGTCACGTGTTATTGTAAGGAAACTATCATGATAGCCTTCATTGCAGAGGAGCAATTCCCCATCACTACCAAATTCATAGTGGTTGAAGAGATGCTAGGTTTCAACTAGATCTTGGGTATCCCTAGTTAGCCCAATCATGGACCATCTCCTTCCTAATCCATCAAGAAAACTACCTTCCATACAAAGGCGGAGAGGTTATTATACATGGTGACAGTGTAGACCCTTTGACTGTTAGCAACATTAATGTTGAACAAGGGTTAAAGGTGGAATTCCCCAATGACACGTCTCCCACTAAGGACGAAGGTGGAAAATGTGAAGCAGGCTAACTCAAAGAGACAACAAAAGCCCCTGACCCTTTAGAGAAGGCTTTGTGGGAAGAATTTCCCTTTGACATAGTTGACAAAGGTTATGGTGAGTAATATATCATACCCTCTAGGCCCTACGCACCTCCTAACCTACACTAGATTAAGAAACAAATGTGAAACTAAGGCATTCTCTTGGTACAATAGGTGCTATGTCCCTATGTGTCCCACTTCTACACACTTTTCTTGTTTGCATTTTGATTGCATTTTATGTCAGCTTGGTTATTATTTTTTGCATTATTTATTTTGCATGTGTTCATTTCTTCTAATTGTGCATTTTCGCTAAGTTTACACTTCTGATTAATTACCTTTTGGTAGTTAGCTTACATATAAAAATAGCAAAATGTATAAAAATCATAAGGCTCAAAGATTGTAAAACGTCATAGCCCTCTAAGGCCTAAAACTAGAGATCTTTCCTTCCTTTATCACATGGCCCAGAATGATCCAAAACTACCAAGCATAGCCTCCCATGGCCTTAAACTAGGATTCTATAGTTCAAAAAGGCCCTAAATTACTACATGGCCTACCATGGCCTAAAATTGGTGATTAAATATCCTTCTATTGTGTGGCCCAAAATGGTCTAAAACTACTAGCATGACCCACCATGGCCTAAACTAGCAACACTTTTTCTTTCAATGCATGACCTGGAATGGCCTTAAACTATCACTAGGGCCTGAAATGACCTAAAACTAGTAATCATTATAGCCTAATCACATTAAATCATTGCAACATTAATAGCAAGCATGGAAAATAAACACAAAAGTTGACTTTTCATACACTCCATGTAGTGAAAATCCACTACATCTTGTGCTCATAGAAATAATATAGTACATATCATCCACATTACATCACAAAAATACACAAAATACAAAAGTGTCTAGTGGTAGGGCTACATTAGGATCTACCTAAATGGTGATGCTAGGTGGGGGTGGAGGCTCCTCTTCTTCTATCATGCCACTAGGGCCTACAGCATTACCTAGTACCTATCAACAACAATAATAGGACATAAAAACCATAAGTAAGTGTATAATATATAACTAATAGAAAAAAGCATAAAATGTAACATAAAAGATTTAACCTGAGAGGGTCCTACATCGACCATGTCTAGAGGTATTTTATCAAGGCCCTCCTCCAAGCATTAGAGGATCTTAAATTCTAATAGTTGCATCCAGTCTTCCTAGCCAAAGTCAACACCTACAAGGGTCTTGTCTTTGTTCATGATGGTCCATGCAGGAAGCTGCATAGGAAAAGTGGTAGATGTAGTCTCCCATGAAGGCATGGTAATCTTCCACTCAAGAGAACCACTAATCACTGTGTAGCAAGTGAATATCTCAAAAGCCCAACACCTACCAATTTCCTCAATGAACAACTCAAGGTGACAGGCTTTGACAAACTCCTATTTGAGTTGCTATAGATATGCACCTCACTCACACTTGTAGTGGCATTTGTGGTCCTTCTTTGTATGCTCCCACTTGCACACCTTAGCATTGAAGCTCTTCCACTCTTGGTCATTCTAAGCAAGTAGGTCCATCTATAGCTTCTACTTGATGACCTCCTAAGTGGCCTCATTCTTGCCCCAGATCATTAACTAGTACTAGAATAATTGATCTTTTCATTCTGCTAGGTACCATCTCCCTGTGCTTGAGCCAACAAAAATCATATCAAGATTGAAGGTCCCTGATCTTCTCATCTTGACTTGCCATCATCTCCTGAAGCTTATTCACACATTTCCACAAGTGCTTATTTGAGCACCTATAGGTTCATAATGCTTTTGCACTAGAAAGCTCACACTTGCTAGTTTCCTCATACACATGGTGAGGCACTTGCTCAACTTTAAGATAATACTTAGGGATGACATCTACTTTGGCCACCTAGTTCGGATCCCAAAGGAGCTTAGAACCTATTGTCATTCAACAAGTGAATCAACATCAGCCATAGACTAAGTGTAAAATTAGTAAATCAACATAAGAAAAAACAACATCACATGCGTACTATGTGTAGGATCCACCTACTATATGTAGTCTACCATGTCCTTAACAATGCCTTTCATGAAGGCAAACTTATCTGGCATCTCTACCCATGGCTCCATGTGGTAGGTAGGCATAGGTGGTGGACCGTTGGTAGGTGCATCTATAGCTACATAACAACAATACTTTTCAATAACTAAATAGCCAAAGATGCAAGAGTAAAAGACCAAAATAGATGATAACTTAAAGCACTTACTGAGTAAGCCCTCAAGTGTGAGACTAAGGGGATCTCCTAGTTGCACACCATCAAAGAGGTTGCAAAATCACCCTCATTAGGGTGGAATAGCCCCTTTGCATCAAAATACTAGAAGGCCTCCATGGCCTTATACATCCCCTCCCTAAGTGCCTCTTCCTCTTCAACTTCAAAAGTGAAACACCATAAATTTTAGGGCTTTCGTGATTCAACATAGTCCCATAATTTAGGGCAAAGATACCTGCAAGCACAGTGCCACATCAGATTGTGTAGGCAACATGGCACCCCGGAAGTCCTAATGTCTACAAGGCCATTTCTAGGCCTACCAGCCACCCTCTACGACACAGTCAACATGAAACCCAGCCAAGAGGCTAGTTTGCATGAAAGAGGCACTAGGAGTAGACTATATAGTCTGGTAAATTTTCTATCTCCTAGGCTGATAGGCTTGCTACACCCTCTAGCCAATCGACGATCTACCTAGGGACCATGATAGGAGCTACCAAAAGTGGTCAGGATAGACTAAATAGGTCAACAAGTTTTCTAGTTGTGAGACTTGCTACACTACGCTACGCTGCACAGTGTAGCAAGCCTTAAGAAGACTAATCGGGCATCCAAGATGCAAGTTGACAATGACTCAGCCCTCCAAGATATCTACCCCACTTCATCCTTAATGCATGATCAACATGATGCAACAAAATGTGGCAAGTTTTGTTAGAAATCATTTCAATTTGGGTGCTACGCTATGATATGCTACACGATGTAGCACAACATAGCAGTAATGTACTCTGATAGTACTCCTACTCAGATGGCTCTGATGGAAAAAGCTTATTTGCCCATGCTTGAACCATCAAATAGGTTTTCTCTACTACTACACCATGACATGATGGACATTCTATGATAAAATATTTGCAAAGTAAGTCTGAATTCAAGCCAAACTGGGTGCTACGCTATGCAGTGCAGCATAGTGTAGCAAGGACAGAACACATGAAGGTCCTCTGCTAAGTGGTTTCAATGAAAGAATGATACCTTCCCACACTCTGACCTCCAAGACTACCTTTTCCACTTTTCCTTCAGGCACCAAGCAAAGGTTCTTGGTGAAGCACTAGCTACTATTCATGTCACACTAGCTGCTACGCTATGCTACACTGCATAGCGTAGCACAATGTAGCAAGGGCACAAAACACCAAAATGTTCCAAGGATGAACTCTGCAGGTCCCAAGACCTTTCAACATGGAAGATAGGGTTGCAATTGCTCACCTACCCAAGCCTCAAATAGGTATTCTCAACATTCAAGTAAAATTTCTTTTAAGACTCACGACTACACTATGCAGTGTAACATAGTGTAGCATCTAGGTGTTTATGCTACACACATACACTGGGTAGGATAACTGGTGTAACACTTGCATGAAGGCCTTAGAGCATCTCCAGTTAGTCCCAAAACTCATTGGCAATGGTTACTCTCATCTTGGCATCTCTTTAATGGACAAAATTAGCAAGTTTTCTTTATTTTGCATCTCCCCTGATTATCCCCAAAGTTGTCCCTATGCTTGACCCTACTCACAAGAGTAGGGAAGACGTAGTCCTAGAGCATAGGCTCCACTTTGCATTCATTGTTGACATTCTTGGTAACAAACATGGTAGTTCCCTAGCCTATGGCACATGCAGTTTGAGCGGTATGATCATAGCGTAGCAAGTTTCACACACAGCATCACATAGCAACATGGCACTGTTAAGTTTGCACCCTGTGGGACCCAAGACACATGGCATCCAAACCAAGTTTTTCTCCTACTCCTGGACCTATAATTACCCCAACAAAAAATGCTCAAGGGGTTGGATTTTTTGAAGGTTGGCTTTTCTTGAAGTTGGCTTTGAAGATTGGCATCTGGCATTTTTGGCATTCTAGCTCTCTGGTGATTAGTTTTGGTAAAGAGACTGGCAAGAAGAAGGTTCCTGTTAGCAAGCTATTAACTATAGTTCAAGGAGTTGTGACCATACTGCTTCATTGTAAGCTATGCTTGTCCACACTACACATTAGTTGTATACCTTCAACCACGCAAAGATCAAGTCCCCCAATCTTGGGATGGTGCAATTTCTCACTTAAGATTATTTCATTTTGTTTCACTATTATCATATTTTGCATTATTCCCTATCGAGTTACATTTGTCACTTATCGCTTACAACATACGCAATGCCTTTGAAAACAACATTTATGAAAGGTTATTGTACATTGATTAAGTCCTTGTCTGATCGACTAGACTGTTCAGGGTACCCCGCTTTCATTTTTCTCTAGCACAACCCTTGCATGGATCTGGGATTTGGCTGTACACCTGGTGACCTCTCTATGTTCTAGCCACCAACGTTTTCAATTGCTACAATTTTTTGGCACTAGAAGGAGGGCCTTCTATTGCCTTTCCATGTGTCACAGGTAGTCTTGTGTGCTCTTTGTACCCTATCACTAGCAACCTACTAGTGTAGATGCAACACCCCTATGGTTGTCTATGCACCAGGTGGTACAGACTAGTTGCCTCAACAGTTCCCCTGAAACCCTGTAAGACAGAAAGCCTTGAAGTGGCCATTGTGCTACATTCACACATCCATCTCACCATGCCACCTATGTCCCATATAGCATAGCAGCCCTGCTCACATAATGGTTGCTAAACCACCTACAGTGTTACACTACCCACTATGCAGCATCCACGGTGTTACACCATCTATTGTGTTATGCTAGCACCCCCCCCCTCCCACGACATGCTAGTTGTTGCATTAGTCTATCTACATCCTCTGTGGCATAGCAACCTTGTCAACATAGCAATCTTGATCAACATAGTAGGTCTAATGGCGAATGAAGCTAGTTTCCAATAGTGCCCAACATATCTTGTTCCAACCTCTTCCCTCACATTTTTCTTTAACAAATGGTAAAATGAACCCTGTTTCCACAACCGCTTTCACCTTAGACTTAGAGATACCCTACTCTATCCAATAAGTGACAAGTGTTGAGTGCCTACCTAGCCTAATGCTGGTACAGTGATAGTCCCTTAGGCTACAATAGCTGTCACTCGAGCATTTGGCACAAGACACAAAGCACTATGATTTCCTCTATGCAAAATTCCAAGTGAATCTACCCTTGGATTTATAGGAACTCGAGGATAAATGTAACTTCGAGTTCCTCCACAAGAACTAGAGGAAGTTCATCCCTACCCCTGATGTTATCATCCTATTAACTGAAATGTATCAATGGGTGCTAAACCAACTGATGCGAGTGAATAGAACAAGAAAATAGGACATAACATCCCATTACGGTGAAGTGTTTTAAAATGGGCAGGAGGAGTTGGACTCCCATTCCGAAGGTGGTGGCCAAATCTACATAACAGCCATCCCTTCCACTACTATCTTCTGGTCAAACCTGCTCTTCTCTTCTACCCCCTTTGTTGGCACCACAACTTTGTCATAGCCCACGTCCTCTTCAGTAATGGGCAACCATCCCATGACTTTAACCTATCAAATGCAGGTCCTTCAACTTCATTTCTAGTTACTCTACATGCCTAGTTTATCCTAGTATCATACCCGACATCAATGACATCTATGGTGTCATATGTGCATACTACTCCCACGTCGCAACTTCACATGGGTTCTACTCCCATCCCCTCATCTACACCTATCCCACCACTAGTAATAGGTCCTACCTCAACTACTGCATGGTGGATGGCAACCCTTGCTTTTCTTGCTACCCAATGATCCTAGATGCCACATTACACCTAGCACCAAGTGTACCATGTCCCACAAGTGGTGAAATCAAACATAGGGCTATGGGCTACTCCACCAACCAAACAAGTAGCAAACCCCATAATCTCATCAATCATCATCACCCCAACAACACCACCCATCGGGTGGTCAACCACCTAGGTGAAAATATTTGTTGGAGCAGCTCCAATGGCACCTCCCATGGGATAGGCCACCGCTCCAACAACATCACCCATGATGGCTACTCAAGTAACCCTACAACCATCTACATCATCCCTAGGTCTGGATCAAGCCTTCCAACTCATCCAGACCTTTACTAAATATCGCAAACAACTTAATGCCGCTAGTTCTGAAACTGTACAAGTCATGGACTTCTACCATGATGACCCTATTAGCTTGACTATCCCTATGCTTACATTGCCCCCTGGGGTGCCACTCCCCCAATTTACAAAATACAATAGCAAGGGTGATCCCAATGCATACTTGGTGACCTTCAAGTCTAAATCCTTACTATTGCAACCATGGCCACACACCATCATCCATGTCTTTGCTATGTCTTTGACAGGTAAAACTCTAGATTGGTATCATGCACTCCCACATGCTTCCATCTCCACCTTAGAAGAGTTGCTAAGCCAATTTGTGACCTGCTTCAAGTACAACTTGAAACCGAAGGTCACATTGGACTAGCTCATGAGTGTTAAGAAAAATCCACTAGAATCTGTGCAAAGATTCATACAGTGATGGAGTGCAACCTTGAACAAGATACACGAGCCTATCACCAAGGCCCACTTGTTGGCCATCTTTAAGGGCACGCTAAATGACTTCATTAAGTCTAAACTCTACTACGTAGCCCCACGGTCCCTTAGCCAAGTGTTTACACAAAGTAAGAGCATTCAAGATGTAGCTGAAGCTAGTAAAGACCCAGCCTATGTGACATACAAAAATATGCATATCAAGAAAGACAAATAGAAGGGCAAGGCTGCAACAACCATGGTGGCCATTGTGGACAATGAGACCAAGCCCAAAAATAGCAACAAAAAGGGTGCCACAGCACCCAACACTCCTGCTAACACCACACTTGGCTCAAGCAACACTAGATAGTACTCAACCCCAACAACTGTAGCATTGACCTAGCCAAGGCTAAACTTTGAGTGCAATATAGTTACCATGTGTAGTAAACCATGTCTCCACATGACTCCTCTAGTCATGTTTCTAATTTTTAGCCTCAGTACCACCCTTCAAATTATTACCGAGCTTCTTCACCACATGAAAGAAGCGATGTCACCTTTTATCCTTATCCTTCTCATGTCCTTGCACATACTCCTCCTCTAGTTGCACAGCTAATGCCTGGTCCACTAATGCAAGGTGAACTACCTACTCAACTACAACAATGTAATGCTATGAGGGCTATTAATTTGCAATCCAATCATCAATCAAAGGGGTCGAATACTTGATCAAAGAAAAGACCTTTCTTTCAATCCCATAGTCCACCTAAGCCTTCACCTATATCCACAGTTGACAACCCTACTCCTACCTCTTCCTCAATATCAAATTCCTTCGGGCCTGCTTCAAATAAAAATATACTAAGGATCCATACTATAATGATTACTCACATTGTGTTTGATTAGATTCATGCAAGAAACCTTCCAAGGAAATTAGCCGATCTCAAAAGTCCTCTAATTTATTTGCAAATTGCTAGGAATGAATCATACAAGGCTTTTCTCAATTCAGGTATTGGTGTTAATTTGATTTCTCATAAGATGTACACTACCTAGGACCTACCTTCTCTCAAGAAGAGCAACATCAAATTAAAATTGGCATACCAATCCATCACTATTCCATTGGAACTAGTAGAATACATTATGATTACTGTCTATGGGTGGTTTTATCCTACCAATTTTCTAGTAATCAAAGTGGAGAACTACAAAGGGGATTTTCCAATCATTATGGGAAGGGCATGATTGAACACCATCAAAATGGGTATTAGAGATCTTTCCCTAGAAATATCTAAAGAAAATGCATTTGGAAATATTGAAAAAAAAAATAAAGTTCCATGCATCACATATATCAATACAGGGTGCAATTTTGTGTAGAAACATTGGGTGGTTAAGTAAGCATCTATCTCAACATGCAAATAGTGTGCACCAGAAGTAGAAATTCAAAGGTGTTTGTATGCAGTAGCCACAAAATAGAAAGATACCCAGTGGCTAACTACTAATTCTAAAATGCAGTGCACTATACATGGAACTGATTGAGATCTTGACATGTTCATATGTCACAGGCATGGTTGAACTCAAGAAAGTTCATCACCAACTCTCTCATGATACAAATGATGATACCGACTAGGGAGAGTTGGAAATACCTGAAAAATTCAAAAAAGAGCACCTTGAGCTGAAAATGTTACTGGCTAGAATGGAATATGTATTTTTGAAAAATGGGAAGCCAGCTATAATCAATGCATAGCTTGCTCCAAAATAGAAAATAATGTTGTTGAAAGTAGTTGAAAGATGGTTAGCAACTTTTACTTGGTCATATCCTAAACTCATAGGGATTGATCCTCAGATATGCTAACATCATAGCTACACCAACCCATCCATAAAGCCAAAATGACAACCACATAGGTGGTTGAACCCCAAATTGCAGCAAATCATCAAAGAGAAAATCAAGTAACTCCTCAAGGTGGGGTTTATCTATCCCATTGCAGATAGCAAGTGGGTTAGCCTACTTGTAATTGTGCTAAAGAAATGTGGCAAGTGGTGAGTCTACATCAATTTTAGGTTGCTAAATATGACAACATTTAAGGATCACTTTTTGTTGCCATTTGTTGACTAGGTGCTCGACACAATATCTAGGTATTACTACTACAAATTTCTAGATGGTTATAGTGGCTATAACAAAATTTAAATTTTATTAGAAGACCAAGCAAAGACAACATTCACAAGTCCTTGGGGGACTTTTTCATACTATAAGATGTTGTTTGATCTATGCAATTCTTCTGCCACATTCCAATGCCTAGTCCTAAGCATTTTTCAATAACAGATTGGTAGTGGTGTGGAAGTCTTCATGGATGACTTCTCTACCTATGAAGCTACATTTGAGCAAGCCATAGACCACCTTGAGAAAGTGCTAAAATAGTGTTCTAAAACCAACTTGCAACTCAATTAGTAGAATAATCATCTCATGATCCAGGAAGGCATTGTACTAGGACATAGAATCTCACAAGCAAGAATTGAGGTGGACCCTAAAAAAATAACGATCATGCAAGGAATAACCTTCCAACAAAATATAGTTAAAAATGTTCAATCATTACTTGGACATACTGGCTACTACTGGTGATTCATGGAGAATTTCTCTAAGATTACAAAACTATTGTTGGAGCTAACCAAGAAAGATACCTCCATTGTCTAGATCATAAAATGTGAGAAAGCATTCAAGAAACTAAAAGATAATCTTGTAGAAACTCTATTTCTATAAGCACCAAACTCATCTACACGATTACATAGCATAATGGTTGCATCAAATTATGCCTTGGAAGCTATGCTAACATAGTTAGATTACAAGAAATGTCCATACTACATCCACTATGCTAGCTAAAGCATTGTGGATGTACAATTTAACTACACCAACACAAAGAAGGAATTGATGGTAATGGTATTTTCTCTAGAGACGTTTAGGCATTACATGCTTGGATACAAGATGTTTGTGCATACTAACCATAGTGTCATTTGCTTCCTAATGAACAAGCTAATGGCGATCCCTTGTGTTATATGGTGGTTAGTGATCTTGCAAGAATTTGATCTTACGATGGTACATCAAAAGGAAACTAAGAATGTGGTCGTTGATCACTTGTCTTAGTTTTGATGGAATGACAAAGAAGAAGAAAGTCCATTATTTGATACATTTTCTAATGAACTCCTCTTTACTAGGGCTGTAGCTAAACAAATGCCCAATGAGCCAAAATGGTATGATAACATTCTCACCTATCTTCTCACTCAAGAGATGCCATAGGGGTTGGACCATTGGAAAAATGATAGTTTCTTCACCAGGTGAAGCACTTCATGGAAATCAATGGACACCTATATAAGGTGTGTGCTGATTGCTTGGTTTGTTGGTGTGTCCCTGATGTTAATCAACTAAACATTCTCTAAGATGCTCATGAAGGTCCTTATGAAGGACACTATGCTGGGAGATGCATGACCATTAAAATCATAATGGTAGGGCACTATTGGATAACACTCTTCAAGGATGCTCACCATTACATCTACTCTTGTAAATGATGCCAACAAGATGTTGGAATGACTACTTCAATGGAGGGACCTCTACAATGGATTCAACCAATGGAACCATTTGACATCTAGGGCATTAACTTCATGGGTCCCATCACATCCATGTCAAATATAAACATAGTTACTATTAGCTATTGTATGAAATAGGTAGAAGTAGCAATCATCATCAACTATACATCCTCTACTGCTACTCAGTTTGTACAACAAAATGTTGTAAATAGGTTTCGTGTGCCATGTGCATTGATTTCTGATAATGAAACTCATTTTATAAGCACTACTTTTTGGAAGCTCATGCAACACTTGGGGATTGAACATAAACTCACAACACCTTACCATCCCCAAGATAATGGTTAAGTTGAGGTTATTAATAGGGAAATCACAAGGATACGAACAAGAACTATTAGCAAGTATAGGAAGGATTGGAACACAAAACTAAAAAATGCCCTTTGGGTCTACCACTCAACTTGGAAACTTCTTATAAGCTACCTTCCCTAAGAGGTTGTGTATGAAAAACTACCAATACTTCCTATTCAATCTAAACTCCATACACTTTCAATGGCTTGTGACCTTGACCTTGACTTAAGTCTAGCCCAAAAAGAACAACTGACGAATCTCAACTTGTTAGATGAAAATTGATTAGTAGCCTTATCATCTAATGAGTTACACAAGGCCTATAACGAAAAGCATCATGACCTGAAAATTAAAAGAGTCAAATTTCATCTGGGAGATAAGGTTCTTTGCTGGAATCCCACACACATGCCTCAATGAACTAAGTTCCAAAAATTGTG
>MNCI01026623.1:56175-71952 GCA_015680685.1 Gnetum montanum
TGGGGTGCTGGTCTCCTATCATGAAGGTGATGTGGATTGTGCCTTTAATGGCTATGCATGCTCAATTGAAGGAATTTAGAGACTCAATTTTGGTTAGTTGAATGTTGCATGTTAGGGCTAGTCATTTGACGACGGAGTGTGCAACAACGTTTTCTACCACACCATCATCGATGTGTACTCTGCGTACTATGTATTTTCCGATGCTTACACTAATGTTTAATGATGCATGTGTGACCTCCCCTTGTTTGTGGTCGATCTTGACATCATTGTTGCGGAAGGTTAGAGTCATTGTGTTTGTATCTTTTGGTATAGGGGATGTAATGGCTCNAAAATACATAGTACGCAGAGTACACATCGATGATGGTGTGGTAGAAAACGTTGTTGCACACTCCGTCGTCAAATGACTAGCCCTAACATGCAACATTCAACTAACCAAAATTGAGTCTCTAAATTCCTTCAATTGAGCATGCATAGCCATTAAAGGCACAATCCACATCACCTTCATGATAGGAGACCAGCACCCCAAGTTTGCAAACTTTACAATCGTTGACAAGATGCCAGACTACAACATGATCCTAGGATGCCCCTAGCTAGCTAGGTCATGCGTAGTGTCATCTCCCATCCACCAAGAACTCCACCTCCTCCACAAAGGGAGGGAGACCATCATATGTGGCAATAATGCCCCATCCACCCAATAGCCCTTCACAACCTCTATTCAAAATGACATTAAACTATCCCACATCTGAAATGACGTTAAACTAACAAGGGCCTGAAAAGGCCTTAAACTAGCTTACGGCCCGTAATGGCCTAAAACTATCACTTTTTGCATTGCTTTCCTTTCATTCATCCATTTTAACTCTATTTACGACAAGTGTTGCTTGATGTTGTTTTCTTTCTAGTTGATTTTTGTAGGATCTTGTATACAAGCCCTAGGAGAGAAGGTAAAGCATCACACCTGACACAAGAAAGGTAAGCACATTTTTCCTGACGCATGCAACTAGGTTAATCAACATATTCATAAGTACATCCTCAGCTCCTGATACATTCCTTATTCCCTATCATGCCCCTTTATCTTATTCAATTACACCCCTGGATACATTCCACTCAGTTCAAAATTCTTAATACACTGTTGCACACTGTAACTCCCTTAACAGTTGCAACGCAAAACACAGTACACAATTCATGACACAAGATGCCAGCGCTCAAACACGAGCACGACACAAAAAGCCAGCTCTTTCAAAAAGACCAAGAAAACAAAAAATAAAAAATAAAAAAATAAAAGAAAAGAAAAAGATAAAAGAAAACAAAAACAAAGGAAAAGAAAAAACAAACAAAAAAGAAAGAAAAAGAACAAAAAGGGTCAAAGAGAAAAATGCACGGAAAAGGTTTCCATGACCCCGTTGACATCATAAACAAAAGACTATTGGCTACTCTCATACAAGCCCTAGGAGAGAAGGTAATTATCTTAGAAAATAGTTACACTCATGTCTCAAAGAAACCATGTTGTGCATCATCGTGTGGCTTTGGCTATTTACAATGGGCGTCGTAAACACTCTACAAAAGTCCCGTTTCTCCAAAGAACGCACCTCCAATGTCTTGGTTCTGATTCTGCTGAAAACCCAGCTGTTGACAAGGATCAATGACACAACTTGCTCACGCAAGAGCTTTCCTCTCCCACAATTCTGGCAACACTTATAACCCTTGATCATATTTTGATTTCCCCAATTACAACCAATCTCCTTGCATATTGAACTTCATTTCCCCAATCCCTTGTACTTTTGAACACGGTGCAATGGCATCTAGTTAGGGGCCAATGGACAATGCTTGGTACTTGGTTATTCATGGTGTTTTGTACTTCTTTGTCGACGCCTCTCGGGTGGATTCCTCCAGATGTCAACAAAGAGGGACCAATGAAACACCACAAAATTTCAGTTTAAAACTTTGAAATAGGGATGACTCAAGCCCCTTTCGGCATTTAGGAGGCAATAATTGACTAAGTCATGGAACTCACGCCCAACTTTCTCAAGCCAGCTTGCTCATGCTATCAAGCTAGCTTACCCTCAACATGACCAACCCTGACAACTTCTAAATTAGGTTAAAACGGTCCTAATTTGAACGAGAAAGGCCCCCTCAGGCCCCATTGATGATTACTCCAAGTTTTAGCATCCAGAACCCAAGATTTCAAGTCATAATTGTACAAATCTTGCTACTCATGTTGAGGTCACGCTGAGGTCATGCTGGCCAACATGAGTACATCATGACCAACTTTCAGATCCCTTAAACCAAGTCCAAACATTTTGAATTCATGCACACAGACTCCCCTCAAGCTTCACTGATGTTCATTGAAACTCCCAGCCTCCAAAAACTTGAAAATTAAGCTCAAAATCACATGATTTGTTTACTCACACTGGGGTCACGCTGACAGCATGAGCCCAGCGTGACCAAACAAAAATAGGTCAAATCAAGCAATCCCAAGCATAATTTTCAGCATTAACTCAACCCCCAAGGACAGGCAATAGTTCTACTTGTTCATAGGCTCTAGAAAATCAAAATTTGGGCATGAAACATGAAATTTTATCTTGGTCACGTTGTGATCATGCTGAGGTAATGCTGACAGCATGAGCCCAGCATGACCTATCAAAAGTGGCTCAAATCAACACAAGGACAGACTCAAATTCAGCATTTAGGCCACCCTGGAGAGCAGGCAGTAGTTGCACTTCAAAGAACAGGAGTCATAGGTCAAATTTTAGCTCAAAATGTCTCACTTCTAGTTGGTCACACTGAGGTCATGCTAGAGTCACACCCAAGTCACACTGACAACATGAGCCCAGCGTGAGCTGCAAAAATTGGCCCAGATCAAGGCATAAATAGGCTCAAATTTAGCTTGCAGGTTGTTCCCAAGGCTAGGTAGTAGTTGCACTTGAAAGACAAGTCTCAAAAATCAAGATTTGATGTGAAATGTACCATCCTAGCTTGCTTACGCCCAGGTCATGTTGAGGTCATGCTGACAATGTGATCCCAGCGTGAGCTACCAAAAGTGGCCCAAATCCAAGCACAGACAGGCCCAAATTAAACATGCAGGATGCCCTTAAGGTCATGTAGTAGTTACATTTCAAAAATAGGTCTTAAAGGTGGGATTTTGACACAAAACACATCATTTTTGGTCATGCACATTGAGGTCACATTGGCAGTGTGAGCCCAGCTTGAGCACTGGTCATGACCAAGAAAAAGTACTTTAGACACTCTCTAAGGGCACACTAGGACAAGATCAAAGCACATTGGTGACCTTGGTGAAGCAAAAAAATTTTAGCAGTAGTCAGTCCGCATATTCAGAAATTCCAAGCGAGCCAGAGGCAAATGCTCTTGTTGTACATTATCAATGATTGTAAATTTTTCACATTTTTGAGTTGGTCAAAGCTTGTATGCTACAAATTATACATGGGTATAAGCTAGCTTGCGCAAGCTAAAACAAATTGTAAGATACAATGTATCTAGTCTAGAATGTAGTATGCCTATGTACACCTGTCACACGATTTATTTTTTGCTCATCTCACAGCCATTAACCTCATTCACAAATCCTACTCCCGAGCCTAGAAAAATGTATAAATACCCTATTCATTGACATAAATGGGGTTGGCAATTTTGCAAAAGGAAAACCTAAAGAGCATTGATTGGTAACTTTGGACACTCAAGCACATGCGATCCCTAGCACTTGAGCATCTACAAATGCTTTATCCTTCATCCCAGGGCCTGACGCTTGACCTATCATCTGCACACACAGCTACGTTTTGACCGGTGCACTTTATTCTCTAAATCAATACAATACAATCTTTTGCATCATTTTTTTTTACATTTGCATCATTTTGGTCCATTATTATGTTACATCTATGCTTCGTTTACATATTTGCGTTACGTTTGTTACGATAACCCCAGTGCAAGCCATAGCTTACGCTCAGGGAAGTCCTTGGTTGATTTTCATGTAGACCAATCAAGGCTCTCTACCTTCATTTTTCCAGCTTTCCCTCATGCGAAGGTAGGGTCAGCTATATCTCTCTGGAGATCTTTCAGCATTCATTTTTCCTCCAGCCTTACGCCAACGATTTTGGACAGTACATTGGGCACTCAAAGTCTATATGTCTCTTTCAGCTAAGTTAGTTTGTGTGAGAGTTAATAATCCCATACCTACCCAATATGTTATGTTGTAAAGAACTTGTTCTTCCTTTTTTTTACTCAAGGAAAAGTTTTGATTTAGTCATGGGGGTATGATGAATCATCTTTTGTCATCTGCCGCAATGTGACATTAGGGCCTGGATCTGACGTCAGATGTCCAACATCGAGAAATATCCCTAAAATCTATAAATACCACACCTAGCTCCTAGTTTTGGTATAGATAAGTTGTTAGTTTTCAGTTTAGTTTTTAAGTAAAGTAGTGAAGTTCTTACCATTTCTTTTTGTCAGAGTCAGAATATTTTCTAAGTACTCGCAAAAGGAATCTAAGTGTGTATACTTCTTTGCTCGAGGATTGATGTACTTGAGCACAAAAATGTGATAAGAATAAAAAAAAATTTTGACAATCCTTGTAGCACTGATAATAAATTAATATTTTTTAATGGATTTTAATTTCTCCCTTTTTAGTTGAATGAATTTGCGTTAAGAAATTTATTTCTAGTAGTTAATGAACATGAGTATGACCACTTTGAGTATTCATATAGTACATGGTAACCTAGCAACACTTAATGTTTGGTAGTCCAACAGTGCTATATGTGTTCAAGATGTGTCTAGAAAAGTGGGGTGGTAACTTGTGTTAGGCTAGCTAGGCAGTAGATGAGTTAGATCTTCCATTACTTTACCTTTTACTCTTTTTATAGGTGATTACATCTATAAAACATAAAACCATAAAAATCATATACTTCAATTACACTTAAACCATACAATTGAATTTCACAAGTATAGTTGGGAAGACAAAATATGTTCTTAATGTCCATTTTACTTCCTAGAAGAGCTGGTGAATTAAATAACTATAGGTCCACAAAATTAGATCAGATCATGTGTAACACCTTAGTGATTTGTATGGTTGGGCATAGGGATACCTTGCCGCTCATCAACCATATAACCATACAACCATACAACCAATATAAAACAAAGCCAATGTAGCCATAAAAATCATATGAAATAAAAATACATAAATTTAAAATAATTAAAGGTTAAATAAGCTAAGGTTGTTACCAACATTGGAAGCAATATGTTGCAATTGATTAATCATATCTTCAGCCATCCCTCGCATGAACTTTGTTTTGTCTAGAACCTCTACCCATGATTTCATGCAAAATGTAGATTTTAAAACATTATGTTAAGGTTTAGGAGCTACAACAATCATGATCATAGTTTAAAAATTAAAACCAAGTTCAAACATAAAGCTTCAAAATACAACATCAAAAAAAATTCACAAATACCTGAAAGCTTATTTGGGAGAATAATAGGAGATTCACCTAGCTATGAATCATCAAATAGAGCATTAAAGGCATCCAATATGGCATTGGATAGTCCCTTGTCCTGATGCTATTGTAGCACCTCCTCCTCTAAGCACTTCTATTTAGCCTCCACTATTGCTACTTGGATAGTTCTTGTTGTTTGCCTATAAGAACAAGGAAGACAAAACATAGAATAAGTTAGCATATTTTTCTTAACACAAAATGACAACATCGCCATGTAACATAAAACATAAATGTAAAATAACTTAAATAGAAGTCCAAATAAAACATAACCATAACCACATGCTATGCCTAGTCAATTTTAACCACAAGCCTCTTCTTTGAGGGTTACTCAATGACTAGTGTTGTCTCCTAGACCATAGGCCTCTTCAATTTTTCTCTAGCTACTCCTTCAGCTTTAGCACCTAACTCCTTGGCCTTCTAAACATTAACATGAACAACTTGGTGTTCAAGCCTCATGTTGTTAGGGAAATGAAAATTCCTACTAATAAAGTGTTTAGTGGTGATAGACAATGATTCCCCAACATCCTCTAGTGGATTCTATTAGAGAGTTTGGATGGATCTTGACTTATCCATCATCCATCCATCCTTGCCCCTAGGAACTTTACAAACTACCTTAGGTATCCTACAGAGAATGAAAAGTGCATGTGGCATATTATTCCAAGATTTTCTTAGAGTTTAAGCATCTCCCCTTGTTACCTCAATACCAAGTGAGCAGCCGAATTAAATTGAGCATCCTTAATGAGAATCTTCTTCATGATCAATGCATATTTGATGCCTAGGTCCTTTTTCTATGATAGTAGCTTTGGAAATGCCTAGGATTGAAATAATGGATATATTGGATTTTCCTCTATGACCTTATAGTCATTTAGGATCAACCTGGAGTGGCTCGAACAAGTGTTTGGCCATTCTTCCACCTCCTCCTTGTGGCCCATATCCTTCCTTGGCTTGGTTATAATCATAATCCCATTACTTGAAATGCCAAAGATATCATTGAAGGTGGATTCATTAATGGAAAATGTGATAGGCATACCATGGATGTGAGTGATGAATTTCTTCACTCTGTTAAAGGAGTCAATGATGTTCACCATCTCAAGGGTAGGGATAATTGGGATAGGAGCCATTAACAAGTCAAGCAAACCTACGCTGGTGATCCTTTCTTGGATATCCTTGGGTTCTTTACTAGCCAACCAATGTTACACTGCATCCACCTTACCAAGCATGATGATGAGTGTCTCCTTAGTATGTCCTAAAGTGATTACTACAATGATAGATGATGATGTCTCCCCTACAACACAACAAAAATGATTTGTTAGCTTAGGCATAGGTACATCATGTAAAAATAAAAAATATATCAAACATAATCGATTAAAATAAAACAAGTAAAATAATTAAGGCCTAGATTACCCAATAGCCATATAACTAGAAAAAATTGACATAGCATGAAAAAAAACAAATTAAAAATAGAAATTCTTACTTTGCTTGCTTGGTGAAGGCAACGTGAGGACCCTAAGGGATATGCATGTTTAAGCATCCAAATCAGGGATTACCCACCAACTATGGGCTATCCCATTCACTACACACATACAGTAGGCTTAGGTATAGTGTGAGGTTTACCTACTAAAGTCATGTTTGAGTTGCTCCTTTACTATGAGCCTCACTACTGGGATTTTGGCAAAGACCTCAAGCATTGTTTAGGCCAAGGACAAGAGTTGGTTACTCTTGATCAATCGTTGGCCATACACATTCTATCTACAAGCATGTTAACCCAAGCAAAAATTGTTAAACCTAAGTAACCTAATAAAACAAAAAAATTGAACCAAAAGCTCAAAGTTTTACTTACCCCTCAAAATGGTAGACTATGCCAGGAGGATTTTCAAATAATGTGTTGATATGGTGACGAACCAGTAATATGTTATTGACATTGTACTAGATAAATTTGGGCATATCCCAAATTCTGGACAACTTACATGTCCCTCTAGTGTATTTGCTATCGAATTATTTACCCTCAACAAAACTATCAGGATCATCAACTATGAATTTGATGATCAAGTTGGTAGAACAGGATAGTAAGGTTTCCACAATGATAGCCATTGTGTAAGGTGCTAACTGTGACAAGACCATCACATTGATATTTTGTAACAAGTAGGCTAGAAACTTCCTTGCCCCTAGCCTAAACCAAAGGGATCCCTACTCCAACACCATGTGAGAAACTAGGATGTTTCCCTTTCATATGTGAATACAACACAAGAGCCCAACAAGCTCTATCACCACCAAGATGGGCTTTAAGAAGGCCTTACACAACCCATCAATAACCATCAAAACCTTATATAACCATAATGAAAATTTTAACAACTATTAAGCAAATAACCATAAACATAATTTCAACATTTCTACTTAAGAAAATCAACCAAATTCACAATTTTCAACCCTTAGAATGAATGTAAAAGTTTAATCAAAAAAATTAAGAAAAATCCTAGTAGCCTCGTAACATTGATGGTAATTTCATGGTGAAAATATACATAAAAAATTTGCAAGAAAATTATGTAAAAATTGAAACCATTAGAATCATCTTTTACCCAAAAAAAACCCACAATAACAACCATAAAATTCCAACTTGAATTGGACAAAAAATTTCAACTAAAATCCTAGTTTATGGTGAAATTAGTTGTAGTAAAATCTCTAAGGAAGCTAATTAAAATTTTTGAAAAATTTAAATGACTATTGAAAATTGAAATACCACACGTTAATGACTATAGGAAATTTTTAAATGTGACAAAAAAATACCATAAATACACCAATATTTCCTAGAAGGTTTGCAATTATAATGGTCAAAACTACAACTATATGGGACAATCAAGCATCAACAAAAAATGATAATTTTTCACTAAATTTTTTTTTCTAAGTCTAAGTACTATGAATACATATAAATTCAACAAAATTTAATATCAACATTGTAGTACTAGTCCTAGGAAAAATTTGTGCAACAACATAAAACCATAACCAAATTTTACAAAATTTAGTGAAAACCCCAAAACTACAAAAAAATGTCTATAGTACATGGCTGGAAAAAAAATATGATTTTTTTTTAAATTTTTTTAGAACTAATACCAAACCTTTCTTGATATCCTTGAGCATCCCCAAGAAGCTAGGACTTTGGCTAAAAACATTTTTCCAAGCGTCAATGCTACCCATTTTCATAGCGGTAAAACGGCAAAAAGCCCAAAAGACCACCATGCACTAACTTATGAAAAAATTCATAAAAAATTAACCATAAGTCAAAAACCAGTGGTTCAACCACCATTTTTCCCATTATATAATGCACTGTAATCCTATGTCTCAAAAACCAAAAATCCTAGTTGTTTTCATACAAAATAATGGAAAAGAGCTATTGCTTTTTAGTAAAAAATAGCAAAATCTGCACAAAACAAGGTCAAAAATAATTTATAGCTCAGCATAAACAAATCTAAGAACTAAGAAAATATTATAGACATATAATTATGACCTAGATCTAGTGTAATAATTTCATGAAAAAAAATTTCAGATAATATACAAGCTAAGCCAAGTCAAAATGCCTAGGTTCTAGGCCAAAAACTACAAAAAATGGCTAAGAATTGTGTATTTGGGAATCATGGTCAAGGATCATTCTCCTAGTATAAACTATGGTAGATGAGAAAACCCTTTAACAATAGTGTTTGCATCCTCTACAACCTAATGTTTCCTAATGATTTCCTTTCGCTTTGACATCTTGAACCAACAGTGTAAGAAATCCCCAAAATCCTTCAACCTCCCTGCAACTACATTGCTCTTTAATGTAGGATGGACAAACAACACTAGGATTGGCAAGGATTAAAGCTAAAATCAATGAAAAGGTTATAATTCTCAACACTACTTGATAAGGATGGTTAGAAAATTTTATTTTAGTAAAATTGATTTGTGGGAATTACTCCCAAACTTATGCATTAATCATGAAAGCCCCATTCGCAAAACTCACAACTCCCACATAACTCAATGTTCATAATTAGAAGGTGGGAACTACACTAGGTTTATGGGAAGATTAATTTTTAAAATAATTTAAATCTAGATGGTCCCCATTAGGCACCTTTCAAATAAATCATAAAAAATCCTAATATATTAGGATTTAAGCATGCTAACTAGGACTATGTTTCCTAAAAGCCTTAGAATGGATTCCAAGCCCCAACCATTACCAAAACCCACCTTTTGGCCACCCTTTCAAAGTGTGTTAATTCCAATAAACCCCATGCCAAATTTGGAAACTAGATGTTGATAGTGAAATTCCCAAGCATCGAAGGAAGCCAAAACTCATAATAAAACAAGCCATTTTTAGTAATTGCACTAGTTAAGAGTCCAACCATACTAGCCAACATAGTCCAAAGGGAGATGGAACTTTTCAACACCAACCAAGCCCCAAATCAACTCTAGGATGATCACTCCAAACCATAAAGCCTAGCTAGATCTTTTGGTATCTACAAAAACTTCTGAACCCTAACAAAAGGTGTCAAAAATCACTTATCTTGAGTGAAACATGCTAGGGGGCATCCTAGCCATGTTGGCTAGCATAGTCCTAGCATGGTTGGTAGGGGTTTAGCCATTAGATGCCATAAATAGCCTTCAAAGTTACATTTATTGACCGTTACACCTCCTTGGACCTCCAAAAACCCTTGAATGTCAAATAACTAGGAAAAATTAGGAAAAACTCCATCTTAATATTAAAGCCATACTAGGGGTCATCCCAACCATGCTAGCTAGTGTGGTCCTAGTGTTGTTGGATGGGGTTTGATCACCAAAGGTAAAAAAAATAACCTTCAAATCAACACATCCCAACATTTAGACCTTCCCAAAGCCTTTGGTAACCTTAGAACATCAAATAACAAGCCAAAACAAGTTAAATTTTACTTTGACCTCCTAACCATGCAAGGGAAGCCCCCACCCATGTTGGCCAACATGGTCCCAACATGGATGCTTTTTAGTGTTGGCACATTTTGGCCATTTCATGGACGAGGTTGATTTAAACAAAGGAGAAATTATTCCTACCATTTACCAGAAAGCATGAATATGTGAAGGAATTTAAATAAGCTCATCGAAGGGATGATGACATTGCAATTGTGAATGCTGGCATGAGAGTTTATCTAGAGTCAAAAGAAAATGGTGCGTCAATTGTAGATATTTCTCTAGCTTATGGTGAGGTAGCCCTAGTTACTTTATCTACAACAAAGACATGAGAGTTTCTTATTGGGAAGCCATGGATATTTGATACTTTTGAGAATGCTTTCAAGGTTCTGCAACAAGATTTTTCAATAAAAAATGATGCTCCTGGTGGCATGGTTTAGTTCAGGAAATCATTGACATTGAGTTTCCTTTTCAAATTCTATCTTTGGGTGATCTTTGGGTGTCTGAAAAGGTACATCCTGATATTCGCGATTCCTACAAGTCTGCAGTGACTCCTTATGAAAGGATGCCATCTTATGGAATTGGCATGATGGAATAGGAGTGGGTCTTCCAATCGCTCATTTTTCAGCAAAGCTTCAAGTTTAGGACTCACTGGTACAAAAGTTGGCTGTGGAGAAGGTGGTTGTGGAGCATGCACTGTTCTTGTGTCTCATTATGATCTAGAGAAACAAAAATCAATACATCGAGTTGTCAATGCATGTTTGGATCCATTGTACTCTATAGAGGGAATGCATGTAATTACTGTGGAGGGTGTAGAAAATCAATAAATGCTTCATCCTATCTAGGAACTATTAGCTAAATCTCATGGATCTCAATGTGGATTCTACACACCAGGTTTTGTAATGTCCATGTATACGATATTAAGGTCTTGTAAGAGCCCACCTGAATAGGGTCAAATTGAAGATTGTCTTGTGGGAAACTTGTGCCATTGCACAAGCTACAGACCAATCCTTGATGCGTTAAGATTGATAACAGTTTATATATTAAAAATAGTTCAAGAGTTTTAGAACATTTAACATTCACTTGCCCTTCAATCGGAAAGCCTTGTGAATGTTGTTAGGAAGTTAAAAATATGAATGGTGAGATAGAAACCACTGAAACCCTATGCAAAACCGCTGCCAGAAGAAAACTATTGTGCAGAACAAAGCAAAACAAAGCAAATATTAGGAGGAGTAGAGAAGAAAAAAGGATTTTCTCTGCTTAAAATTAGAAGCAAAAATGATGTTCATGTGTTGAATCGTTGTGTTTGATCTAGATCCGCACTGCGATGCCGTGAGGGTTCTGACAAGAAGTATGCATGATGCCAGCATGTTTTCAAATAGATCAGCAGCACCTATCATTCTCAACTGACAGTGCAATCCTCTCCCTGCGTCAGCATCAACAAAGTTCAAGATTGGCGTGGTAGCCGGAAAGATGTTGCGAGCGGTGTTGGAGGCGAAAGACCGAGAATTTTGCAGAATGACGCTCCACGGCTAGCCATTTCTGCTAGGGTTAGGGTTGATCCATTTGCCGGCATGTGGCCTCGCTAGGATGTGCTTGCTAGGATTTCTTTGGATTTGGTGGTGGATCTGTCCATAGAAGCGAATTTTTTGCTACGGCGGCAGCAAGTAAGTTACAACAATAATGGAGCCTCATTCTTCGGAGAATTCCCCGTTTCTTGCCCAAGAAGTTTCCATCAAGGGTTATCACGACATCTCAATTCTTGTTGCAAAAATGATTAAAATCTAGAACCAACAAGAGATCTAGCCAGCAAAAAGTTTGCCAAGGCAAGACTGTGGTAGCAGAAAAGAAAAAGCAGGAACCTGGACTCACCAATGGCATCTTCATGCTGAACCTGGACTACGATGACCACAACAAAAACTACATAACGGCAAGCAATGCTATGTGTTGACACTATAAACTATATACTATCAACATGATTAAACTATAATTAAATTATATACTATCTACATGGTGTGACACTTGCTTTGTGTTGAAAACGTGAGAGCACAACTCTATTTATGCATTCGGTTGTTCATACTTACATATATATTCATATATCAACCCACCCATGTACGCATCAACTCCATGGTTACTATCTTTATTACTATGATTTTAAAAAAATATATATAATATTTTGTGATTTAAAAAGGAAAAGAAAGTTATGGGATATTTGTGTAACATCCTATATAAAGAAGACATTTGGCTATTATCCCTTTTATTCCTATGGAAGTTGTAACTTCCTATGATAGTTACAACTATGATATTTGTAACTAATTTTAATTTTGATTACCATGAAGACACTTGGAAGACCACTTGTCAACTACAACTTTTTTGTCTCCATGGTGACCACTTGGTGACTAAAGGGCCACTTGGCACCTGAATAGGACACTTGTCAATTGCAGCTTTTTTTTCTCTATGGTGGTTACAACCACCCAAAAATTTTGTAACTTACCTAACTTGCTGGACAAGTAATCTCCTAACTTTTTGGGCAAGTAATCTCCTAACTTGTTGGGCAAGTAATTAACCTCCTTACTTGGGAGAAAAGTTAGCTAAGATATTTTAGAATGTAACTAACTTATGAACCCTATAAAAAGGCTTCAGGGGTAAGAGAAAAGATATGACACACTTGGAGTCACACATTGTGAAAGATTGCTTGTAATATGGCTTGCTAAAGAAAAGATTTTAGCCTCTTTTTCATAGTCCTATGACTTATGTTTTTTATTTTTTATTTTGTTTAGCTAGTGGTTTAGATAGTATCATCCTTGGCAAATAATTTTGGGATTTTTAGATTGCTCTTATTGTTCTTGTTGCATAATAGAAGATTTCTATTAAAATTTTTCCATAGAAGCACTTATGTTTGAAAGCCTTAAGAGAATTTTAGTAGTAAATTTTATTATTGTGTAATGTATGAGAACCGCTATTGAGATTGTTGTAAGAGAGCCTATGCATATAGTCAAGCCATTGAACGATTCAATAGTCAAGAGGGTTATGAAAATCTTTGGTATTTTGATGGGACAAGAATAGCTTCTTTTTATCTTTAAAGTGAATCTCTATGGTATTTCAATTAGAAATTGTCAAGTCTTTTGAAGGTTCTGTTGAATGCAATTGTTGACGTCCATTATCTAGCCAAAATGGAGTCTCGTACATGATAGTTTACGCAGCAATTTTTTGGCAGCATAGTAGGATTGTCTTGAAAAATTGCTTATTTGAGCATTGGATGTTTGAACAATTCGTAGTTATTGAATTTGGGATAGCTTTATTGCAAAGTGTTTACTCGTATCATTTTACCTTGTTTAAATATTGAGGTCTTAACACAAATCTTCTTTCCTTTCTGTCTATTTCCATTGAATCTTGTTCTATTTCTAGTTTTCTTGTGGAACTATCTCTTTCTCTGGGGAAAATTAGAAGTAGATTCACAGAGTTGTGCTCAAATGTTTTTGCAAAATTTTATTTGTTACAAGTAGGTATTATAAGGACTACGTAGACTAGGCAATTGAACAAAATAGGAACTCTCAACAACTCATAGTACTTGGCAAAGTTGGTTGAATCTCCTTAAGATAAGTCATTTGTAGTTTACACACAACGCAATCGTTTAATATTTCACAACCATACAACGCAACAGTGCACACACATACTCACATTAACTACTGAGTCTATTTGGAGGTATCTAGGCCTTGGTGTTGCCAGAGACTAGCAAGCACCTAAATCCTGTTCGAGGACACTCATTGGCGGTCATGTCCCAAACGGTTGCCAACATTTAGAAAACAAAAGTTAAGCCATAAATAAGCCAAATAGACATTCCAATGCATCATACCAATCATAAAACCTTGCTAGAGCCTCTAGAGGTCACCAAACCATAGAAATTAAATCAAAATGGAAAAACCCATCATATCCCCCTCGTCCATGTTGGGACTATGCTAGCCAGTGTGGGTTAGGGGGTATGTCCATATTAAGATTCAAAAAACATCCAATATTGATAATTATGAGTCAAAACCCTAGTGATGCACACGAACAACCCTAGGAACCTATGAACTTGGTTAATTCATTACCAAAACTTCCTAAAAGCCAAAATCCAAGAGCAATCATGTTGAGGAAGATCATAGCCATGTTTGCCAATGTGGCTCTAACATGGGTAAGGTTATGAACCAATTTTGTTAGTAAAAAAACACTCTAAGTGGCCTAGAACTTGACTAAGGAAGCTTAGAATCCTAAAACCTTGAAACCAAGTGTAATTTAATTTTTTGAATCATGGAAATGTTAAGTTCAATCCATGCACATTGGGGCCATCCCGAACTATGCTAGCCAATGTAGCTCTAGAAAGCAATTGTTGAGATAATCCTTTTTTTTTCCAAATGACTAATTCACAATCCTAATGCCCCTACGCTATCTTAGGAAGCCAAAAAAACATAAAATTTGACCTTTGAATGCAAAAAACATATTTTTCTCATAGAACCATGCTAGGGTCATGTTGGCCAATGTAGTCTTAATGTGGGTAGCATATGTGACCTGGAAAGGCTAAAATTGACATCAAACTTGATAAATCTTTGTTCATAGTCCACTACACTATCAATATAGACCATAAAAATCTAAAAAATAGCCATAATGAACCTATAATCTCACATGTTGATACTATCCATACTAGGGCTTACCCCACCCAAACTGGCTAGCATGGATCTAGTGTGGATGCTAAAAGATGCCTCATTTTAGCTCTTAAAAAGCCTCAAAATGACTTCCTAAGGTGTCCAAACTTCTTTGTCAACTTTTTAGGGTCCCACCATGGCTCACTAAAAACTAAAAATGGAAAAATCTAATCATGATTAATCAATATTGACCATATTTTATCCCATGTTACATACCTTACCAAATTTGGCCTTGTTTCATTATGTATTAACTTGTTTTGGCCTTGTTTTCCATTATCAAATTTTATTATTGATGTCATCTAGATTCATTTGCATCATTTTCTTATCATTTGGGCCTTGCTCCATCCAAATGTTCCTATTCGTTGGCATCTTTTGTCATTAGTGAACTTAGTTTAACATTAGTTGACATCATTAAACATCACTATGACCTTGTTTGACCATATAAGGCATCATTTTATGGAGTTTGATCATCATATGGATCCATTTGTCTTTATTTATCATTATCTAGGTACCATTTGGCTTGATTTCATGTTGGTTAATCTTTGGTTTACCTTATTTACACTATTTTTTTCTTTATTAATCATGTTGTAGCCTTGTTCGACATTATTTGATGGTGCTTGCCCATAATGAGTGTTGGCACATTTGGCCATTTCATGGAACAGTAGAACTATCTTATCCAAAATTGGAACATC
>MNCI01026623.1:74249-90088 GCA_015680685.1 Gnetum montanum
TTATAAGGACTGCATAGACTAGGCAATCAAACGAAATAGGAACTCTCAACAACTCACAGTACTTGGCAAAGTTGGTTGAATCTCTTTAAGATAAGTCATCTATAGTTTACACATAACACAATCATTTCGTTTTTCACAACCACACGCTGCAATAGCGCACACACATACTCACATTAACTACTGATTCTATTTGGAGGTATCTGGGCCTTGATGTTGCCAGAGACCAGCAAACACCTAAATCTTGTTCGAGGACACTCATTGGCAGTCGCATCCCAAATGGTCGCCAGCAATGAGACCATCATTTGGCCTCATTTGACCATCTTTTGGCCTTCATTTGAACTTATGTAGTCTTTGTTTCAAGTTATTTGTCTTCACCTACCTTTTATAGCCTTTATTGACCCTGTTTGAACCTTTTTTAACCATTCATATAACATGTCTTACCTTGTCCATGCATTATTGTTAGAAAATTTTACATTATTTTGGTGTTATTTGCTCATTTTTTCACACATGTATCAATTAATGTGCTTATGGTTGACATCTAGGATATGATTATGGACACCTAGAGAAAAATTAATTTATCTTTAAAACTAAGAAAACCTCATGGTGATGTTGAATAATTCATTCACCTTAATCATTTAGATTTTGAGCTTACAAGTCCCATCAGCTACATAGCCTCGATAGAGAAAATCCTTAAGTGGCCTAAAAACCTAGTGAAAACTCTTGAACTTAAGGCTATTGGCATTATAGAGGAATCTCTAATTGAGATTCCTATAACAACACATAATGGTAAGGAGAAAACACTAAAACTAAGTTCTAGACTAGAACCTCAATAGGCTCAAAACATCACCATGGTCCTCCAAGATAACATCAAGGACTTTGCTTGGTCATATGAGGATATGCTAGGTCTTTACCCATGCCTAGTATAACATAACATCATAATTGATGCTAGTATCAAACATGTTAAGAAAAAAGTTCACAAGATTAGACTAGATTTAGCCCTAGCAGTTCATGATGAAATTACAAAACTATACCAAGCTAGTTTCATTAGATCTATTGATTACATAGAATGGGTATCCAACATAGTAGTAGTCCCTAAGAAAAATGGGATAATATGTATCTATATTGATTTTTAAGACCTAAATAAGCTAACTACCAAAGATGACTTCCCTTTGCCTAGTATTGACCAACTTATCAATAATACAATTGGACATGCCTTGTTATCCTTCATGGATGGGTTCTCAAGATACAACTAAGTTAGGATTAACCTAGAGTAGCAACTTTGTATGACCTTCATAAACCCTTCAGGAACCTTTTGCTACACTATGATGCCATTTTCTCTAAAGAACGTGGGCACCACATATCAACAAGCCATGATGTATATCTTTAGTGATTGCATGCTATGATTAGTTAATGACTATGTGGACAATATAACTATTAAGTAGAAAATGGCTAGTGAATATACTCATGACCTTGACCTTGTGCTCAAACAATGCCTCAAATATGATCTTAGGCTTAATCCCAAGAATTTTATCTTTGATGTCAAAACTTGTAAGATTCTTGGCATTGTAGTATTTGAGGTGGAAATAAGTGTTGATCCTTATAAGGTTAAGGCCATATCTAACATGGTAGCACCAACTAACCTAAAGGATCTTTGAGGATTTCAAGGTAGATTACAATTTATCCCTAGGTTTATTACTATGCTTAAGGATAAACTACAACCTATGCAACACTTTCTTAAGAAAGGTGTCCACTATGAGTGGATGGCTCAATGCCAATAAGCCTTTGAAAACCTTAAGCAAGAGTTGGCATAACTATCCATGGTCTACTCACAATAAAAGGAGAAGCATTTTTATATCTACCTTGCTATCTATGACACATCCATTACCTCTCTACTCTATCAAAAATGAGATGATCAAGAAGATTTATTGGTATAGTACTTGAGGCATGCATTAATTTCCTATGAGACCTAATAGACTGAAGTGGAGAAGTATTGTCTAGTCCTAGTATTTTCATTGAAGAAGTGGAGACACTACCTCTTTAGAAGCCAAGTCAATATCATTTGCAAGGACAACATGCTCTAAGCCATAATGACCAATATTTAAAAAGTAGCTGCATAGCCATTGGAGAGCCATAATAGCTGACTTTGACCTCCATTACATCTCTCAAGCCTTAAAGAAAGGTAAGGCCATGCAACCATTTACTCTAAATTCCCTGATGAACATGTTAACATTTTGAACAAGGTTCCTGAGGGTTATGAGATAATTATGCAATTTGACAAAAATTCAACTACCCATGGGATCAATGCTGCTACCATCATAATATCACCTTCTAGTGAAATTCAATCCTTCACCTACCATTTTATATTCCCATGTAGCAATAATGTGGCAAAGTATGAAGGATTAATTAGGGGAAAGATGGTAGCTCATAACCAAGGAATCAAATGCCTAATGATAAAAGGGGACTCACAACTATAGAGGTTTATGCTTGTAAAGCTAAACATTTGAAACTTTATTGTGACCTAGGCAAAAACTGGATGCAAAAATTGATAGACATTGGTGTCAAACATATACCTCAAAGTAAGAATATGTTAGTGGATGCCATTGCAAAATTAGCCCTAACTATGATTTCTAGTGTATTTAGCAAGTTACCCTCCTTAACCATGAACTTTGCTATCTCCATCATACAAAACACTGAAGGTGACTCTATAGCCTTTGTCAACACTACCCCTCAAAAGGAGTGTTATCATGATATCAAATTTTCCTTGATGCATTGTGAATCTTCACAAGTCCTTGCTACTTTTCAAAATGACATTGTACATAAAATATTAAAAAAATATGTTATTATAGATGATAACATAGTATGTTGATGCTCTTATGATGGCATATTTTTAGTATGCTTGGGAAAAACCAAATCCTACACAATCCTTAAGAAAGTTGATGATGGTGTATGTGGAGGACATATATGACCTAGAGCCATGGCCATCAAGATTAGATGACTAGGATATTACAGGCCCTATATGGAGAGTGACTACCTATAGAAAGTTAAAATTTTTGATACCTATCAATAGCATAGTAGCCTGACACAGTTTCCATCAACTAAGTTACATACTAGTTAGATAACTTGGCCATTACAGTAGTGGGGACTTGACATTATTAGGTCTATAATGGCTAGCTATTCCATAGGTCATAACTTTATCATCACTAGAACTGAATACTTTACAGAGTGGGTTAAATCTATTTCCTTAAGGATAATGTTGTCTCAACAAGTATATAGATTCATGCATGACAAGATAGTGGCCTGTTTTAGCATACCTTTGGCCATAGTCATAGATAATGTACCAAGGTTTAGTAGCCAAGAAACATAAGCCTTTTATCAAGACCTAGGTATTAAACATTCCTTTTTATCATTGTACTATCCTCAAGCCAATGGACAAGCTAATGGTAGAAATAAGGCCATTATAGACTTGCTTAAAAAGATGCTTAATAATAGCAAACACACATGGCTTCAGTGGCTTGTCCATCTACTTTGGGCATATCAAATGATCTATCAAACTATAACTAGTGTAACTCCATATAGCCTGGTTTATGGATCTAAAGCTATTTTTCCTCTTGAATTGTAGGTTCCATGACTTAAATTGGCTTTATCAAATTTCATTAATGATAAGTAGAATAAAGAGCTACATATCATTAACCTAGATTCGGTGGAGGAGCAATAGGTATGAATGCTGGCTTACATTAAATGGTACCAAGAGAGGCAAAAGCAATAGCATTTCCATGACCTAAAAAAATGGAAGATCAAGGAGGAATACTTGGTCCCAATGCTATTCATGAGCATGCATACAAGTTCTCAACCAACTAGGAGGGGCCTTTCTTAATCACCAAGGCCTATGGTAATGGAGCCCTTAGAATAGTAGACATGGATGGGCATGAATTAGCTAATCCATTCAATCATTCCTATATAAATCCTTATTACACCTAATGAACTTTTCTTTATAGGTATAACAACAAGTTAACATTGACAAACTACACAAAAAATGACAAGTGAAACTACATGATCTTTCTCTCTATCTCTCCACTTTGCACAATGAATGAACCATAAGCTTTGTAAATATGATGCACATCACATAGATATCTCTATTCTATAACTATAATAACCCATGGCGACCTAGTCTATTGGTTATCTTTTATGGTCCTATGCATCATATTGTAACAACATGTTTTCTTTTCCTCTTAGAGTTAATATTGTAGGATAAGCCTAATGTCATTATAAGGGTATAACTCATCGCTATAGCATGTTACCACATGACCTCGATGTGTAAGATTTTGTGAGCTTGTCCTACCATGCCAATAGTGCTTATTTCACATCATTACCATTATCACTCCTTAAGCCCAAACCTATAGCCTAATTATAGCCTTTCATACCCTAAACAACAATGATGACCGATGTTTGATGCTCATGCATTATGGCCATGTGAAATTTCCTTTGTCATGCTCCACCACAAATTCCATTAAATTTAACACATCTCCTTGAACTAGAAAATCAAATCTAACCTATCCTTGGTAATGAAATCCAATGACGGTTTCATCTAAAAAAAAGAGGAAGAAAATTGCCAAGAAGCCAAAAGGCTAATGAAGACAAAAATACAAACCAATGACTCCAAACTATCAAAAGAAGGAGTCTACTAGCCAAAGAAACCTTGGAGTGAAGTGTTGATTCCTCAAAAACATTACCAAGTGACCAACACTTTGAAGCACGAAGCATGGAAACTACATCTATTAGTCCAAAACATTACCGCCATAGACATTATCACAATTGCCAACATTTGAAACTCATTGTTATTCCTTCTAACCAAATATAACCTAAAACCTCTACTACCTCACCATATCCTATCTCATCATCATAAGCACTCTTTGGTATTTTTTAACACTATAATATCAAGTGGGAAGAGGAAACATTGGTGATGGACCTATAGTGATGTTTTCTATTCTTTGTCAATGTCTCTTGAGTCAATCCTTCAAACATCTACAAAGAGGAGTCAATGAAACATCACTAAGGAAATGCATGTTGTAATCCCCTTTGGCATTATAACCTTCACTGCTATACTTAAGGCTAGGTTTTCATTGTAAAATGTGAGTTTATCATCCATAAGCTACAATCCTACATACTTAGACTTTTGGGGCTAAAGAATTCCATATAAGTTATTATAGGCTTACTTCCCAAGTGGAAAAAGTCATTTCATATCTATATTTAGGCTTGGGAAGGCTGAAAATGCCCTAGAAACTACCAAATTTTTCATTTTCATGGGTTTTTATGGGGGTATAGGCTTAACTCCATTGGAACCACCTACCCCTAGCATCAGTGGTGTTGGGTTTTCATTGTTGCAAGAGAACCCAACATGGTTGTCACAAGACCCAGCATGGATGTCTCAAGGCCAATGTTGGAGTTGTGAGAATTTCTATTTTCTCATGAAGCCAACATTAGAGTGGTTGGGGTTTCATTATTTTGATAATCCCAGTGTTGCTTCACCATTCCAATGTGGATCCCATGATTTCAATGTGGTTTCCATGAAGGCCAGCGTGGGTGGGTGAAGCTAACATAGTTGGAAAGGTCCATTTATAATTTATGATATCCAACATGGTTTTGGTGGTCTTGGGGGTATCAAAAATTATCATAAATGGAAACTACACTAGAGGTAAAGGCATGTTACACTTGCACACAATTCAAATCTATCAATAATCATGGTAGAAATTTGCAACACCAAAACTAGCAACCATGATACCTATAAATACCAATTTCAATCACTTTGGAGAGGTTCTTTAGCTCTTAACTTGTTGAACACATAAAGCTTTTTGCAATTCTTGAGTTCTAAAACATTTGGAAATCTTTAGCATTTAAAACCTTTAAGCATTTGGCAAGACTTTTGGAGCAAACCTACAACTACCTAATCACAAAGAATCTTAGCATAGTACCCCCTTTATTAACAAAATTTTACCATATACCTTACCCCTTTGATGACCAACACTATAGATCTAGGCTAGAAACTTGCAAGGAGTTTGGATGTTGGGAGTTGCGAAGTAACTAGATCATGGAACTAATCATAGAATTCAAACTACTAACTTTAACAAGCTTCAAACTCCATTAGAGGAACTCTTTATTTCAATATTGTTATTATAATAAAGTTTACAATTCATTTATTGTGAAAATTATCATGGTTTTATTTTGTGCATTCATTTCTAGATTTGATTTTCATTATTTTTACCAATTTTTTACCCTCATTTATACTTTTTAAGTCCCTGGATGATTGAAAAGACCATCTAGGGTGCCTTGGAACCTCTTTCTTGAAGGCCCTTGGGATCCAAGATTGGGTTATTTCACATGGGATTTTCAATTTTCCAGCAACCGATTTTTTCAAGTGTTTCACCAAGATTGAAGGCTAGTCATATACCTTTCAATTTACCTTAGCTTGATGGAATAGTTCCCAAATTTTAATATAAAACTTCTTGACATATTTGATTTCCTATGTAAGGAATATAAGCCTTATGATTATCTATTCTATTTATTGAGATTGTTCAAAATTTCATGTTAACTTGTATTTTAGCAAATAGTACTTATTGATAGATAGATTAGTTTACCTATGATAACTTTGGAACTCTCTTTCCCATCAATTTGAAGCCATATCTTCTAGTCTGGATTCAATAATTGGTACCTTTAGGTGACTAGGTATCTCCTCAAGTTCAAAATTCTTATCAAGTATCTTCAATCAACTTACAAAACCATTGATACCATCTACACCATTAAAAGTCTTTAGATTTACAGAATAAAGTCTTGCAACATTCCTAAATGCTTGACCAAGTGTTACTTCATCTTTTTCATCAAGCTTATCATGAGAAGAAGTAAATATCTATGATAGAGTTCTTGGAGTTCTAAGATGAGTATTTTGATTTCCTCCCCTCAAAATCCTAGGATGATGGATTCTCACACTCACATAGTTAGAATGTTCTTTCTTCTCATCTGCTACCCTTACTCTAGGCTAAAAAAATATATTCATCACTATTTGAACAAGAATTTTCATCATCATCACAAGTTTGAATTTGGATGGGACCTACATTCCTATCTACCTTAGCACTGATTTTAGCCAATCATTCAACCATTAGCTGAAAGGCATATCTTATGCTCTACATATCCTTATTCAAGACTTGAATATTTTTCTTCTTAAAATTCATCTAAATCATGTATAAAAATCCAAAACAAAATTTCAAACAAAAATAAACCTAAACCTTTGATACCAATCTTGGAGCAAGGTCACTCTAATTTGCTTTAACCCTGCAGAACACATTGAATCTAGATATTGAGCAAGATAATGTAATTGCTAGAAAATAAGAAAACTAGCTATCTTCTATTAATCTTAAAAGAAGATTACAAATACAATGGAACCTAACTCACAGAACACAAATCACCAATGAACTCAATGATATTATAGAGCATGAGGCTCTACAACCATATATATGATAGACCTCAATGTCAAGTATAATCAAACTATATATCTTCCTCACATAGGACCAAGATTTAAACATAAAGAGTTATAATGGCCAAAATAACATACATAATTAATCACAAATATGTACACACTTTCATGAAATCTCTCTCTTATTTGTCTCATGCACTCTTCATACAAAACATGAAAAAAAAATCAATATTTATTAATTAAAATACCAAGACTTTAGGAAAATCTTTTCCATGACTAACTTGAAGATTCTCAACTATTTCCAATCCTTTTTTCAACATTCCTAACTATGTTTCATCTTGGAACTACCATATTAGAAATTTCCATGGTTGAACAAGTAATCTACAAGCTTAATAAGACATCTCTTTGTTAACCCATGAAAGCAAGCAAGATGTTTATTTCTTAGACAAGACATATTACCTAGAGAGAGGATGTCTCCTTCTTATGCAAGATGTCTCCCTAGAGACATCTCCTCTCTAGAAAATATTTATTTCAAACATATGAGATGTCTCTTATCAACAACTAGCTCTTAGAAAAGACATCTTCCAAGCATATCATATGTCTCCTATGCATGCCTAGTTCTTAGGAAATATGTTTACAAACATTCAAGATGTCTTCCAAGATATCCAAAATGTTAATTCTTCTACATGTAGCGATGAAAAGTGGTTAAAAAAATATGTCCCTAAAACAACTATAGCACCACAAAGGAGTTAATGGTAGTGGTATATGCCTTATAAAAATTTCAACATTTTACGCTTGGCTACCCTATCTACAATCATATTGATCATAGCACTATAATATTTTTAATGCATAAACCTACAGTGAATCCTTGTATTAGATGATGGATTGTGATTCTACAAGAATTTGACATTACTATGATTAATTGTAAAGGCACCTAGAATATGGTTGTAGATCATTTATCTTGACTAAGACAAAAAAAAGATGATGAAGAACCTTTGTCCAACCATTTTTCAAATGAACTACTATTCATAAAGATAGTAATAGTTACAAATTCTACAGTGAAAAAATCATGGTTGATAGATTATTTCATCTATCTCACTACTTAGGAAATTCCTACTTGATAGGATTAAAAAAAGAAGAAAAAATTTCTTCATCAAGATAACCACTTTATTGAAATCAAAGGTATTCTTTACAAAATCTATGCTAATGGTCTAATTTAATGGTGTGTTCTAGAAGAAAACCATCAAAGGATCCTATAAGATGCATATGAGGAACCACACAAAGGCCACTATGCAAGAAAATGAATAATCATAAAAATTCTCATGATCAAATATTTTTAGCCCACCATATTTAGAAATGTAGAATAATTTGCATAATCCTATGTTAGATGTCAAAGAAATGGAGGAATGACAACCAAATATGAAGGATCGTAGTAATAGATACAAACATTAGAATCATTTCATATTAGGAAAATTTATTTTATGCTTCTTCTCACACCTATGTTGAATGAAAAATCATATATATTTGTAATTTGTTATTGTACAAAATGGGCAAAATTTTCCATAGTTAAGAAATATGCATTAAAAATGGAAAAATGGGCAAAATTTGCCATAATTAAAAATTATGCATTATTGTAACACATATTACTAAGAATTAATAAGTTACCTACAAGACATTCTCCATATGAATTAATGTATGGTTAATTACCTACCTTTCCCATTCATACTAAGCTACATACACTAACCATAGCTTGTCACTTAGACATGAATATTAATCTAGCCTAGAAAAAAATTAATGAACTTTAATTTTATAGATGAGAATCACCTAGTAGTCCTAACATTTAATGTAATTCATAAAAATTATGCCAAATACAAATATGATATCAAAATCCAATAGGTTGATATAAAACCAAGGGAAAAAGTCCTTTACTAAAATCTTAATCATATACCAACCAATAGCCAAGATCCATAATGAAAATCACAATGATTAATTAATTATTTTACACAATCCTAATGATGATTACACATTTTTCTTTATTGAGTAGTATTGTTTTGACATGATGACTATTTGAACTTAAGATGATAGGATTTGTATGATACAATGTGATGTCACTGGAAAAAGAATTGAACTTCATCTAGAATCTATACAGATGGGTAAAATGATAGAATTAATCATGCATCACATACAAGATTTACTATAATCATGGTAGGATATCTCATGTCTTATTTTCTTTAATTCCTTCTAAATTCACTTCATCTCATTACCCCATATGATTATAAATTTAATGGTTTTATGTAGCGTATTTTTGGATTCTATCAATAATGATTAAACAAAACACCTCAAGGAAAGTTTCATGTTGTGATATAAAGGCCTGTAGCCAAAATTTCCATTGTAATTTTTTGAAAATATAAAGGAACATGAAATTGCCTTATTTTCTCCAAAGATCTTATAATATGACCTTATATTAATAATTCCAAGAGGTTTTTCAATGTAAAATTAATATTTTCTGGCCACAAGCTACAAATTCCATGCATCTTAGCTTATAAAAGTTAAAAATGCCTCATAGGTCATAAGTGTCATGTACTCCAACTTGTGGAAGGATAAAGAATGTTCCACACACTATAAATTATATGTATACTAGCTTATGAAAGCTAAAATGGCTCCATAGCTATGAAGTCTAATATTTTTACTACACAAGATGGGCACCTCAACCCTAGACAATGAGCAATGTATAAGGCTAGCATGTGAGACTTGGGCTTTAGCTTCACACAATGGACTATGTAGTCCCACACGATGGGCATTGTATGAGGTCAGCATGTGGAACTTGGGATTTAGCTCTTCACGATGGATGGTGCAGTCCCACATGGTGGGTAGTGTATGAGGTTAGCATGTGAGACTTGGTCTTTAGCATCATACGATGGATGGTGTAGTTCCACAAAATGAGTAGCATGTAAGCCCAGTGTGTGGGACTTGGGATTTTAGCCTACATGCTATGCTTTGACTAGGAAGCTATTCATAATGCTCGAAATTGTAATGGATGCAAGTATTATGGATCCAAAAACTATAAATTTCATATATGAGATTACATTTAGGAATTTTTGAAATGCAATTAGTGATCACTTGGTAGAGCTTTGGTAGTAGATTTTAGCAACATCTTGGCAATACCGTACAATGCTAATTATGAGAGTTGTAGATCAAGTTGGTAGAAAAGCACAAGTTTTGCATAGGACACACTATACTAGCTACACTAGATTATAATATATACATTGATTTTCTTAGGCTTTCAAGCCTTAACCTATACTCTCAAACCCCCTTATTCTCACAATTTTTAACATTTACTATTTAATACAAGATTTTTCATTGTTTTTGTTTAGAATTATTATTTTCTCATTTTACTTATCCTCAAATTCAATGTAGTGATCTTATTTTACATGCTTTTATTATGTTTTTACTTGTACTTAAACGAAATTAGTAACAAAATTTTAAAATCCTTGGTTGATTAGCAAGACCATCCAGGGTGCTCCAGATCCTTTTCAAGGTTCACAAATCAATGAGTTAAACTATCTCATATGAAATCTTTTGATTTCAAACATCGAAGTTTTCCATTGTTATAGTTTCTGATGCTAGAAGGAGGACCTTCACCCAACTTCTCTACTAAAATCCATTGTAACATTACTCTTCCTAAGTTATTCTTCAACCCATGAGCTCACCTTGTGAAATAGAAGTCTATTTTGGAATTTCCTAAAATCCATCATGTGGGCTAAAAACCCATTCTATGGCTATTTATTCAACATCATTTATAGCCTTCATACCCACCTTGGGTTTTATTGAAAATGCATTGTGTGGACAAAAATTCCATCATGTGGGCTAAAAGCCCATCCTGTGAGCTAAAAACCCATCATGTGGATAGAAAGTCCATTGTGTGGGTTGTAAGTGCATTGTGTAGGATGAAAGCCAATCATGTGGGTTGAAAACACATTGTTTGGCCTTGCACTCAACTTCATTTGTAGCTTTAACATCTACCTTGTATTTTCCTAAAAGCCCATTATGTGGGCCAAAAACCCATTATGTGGGCTAGATGCCCATCATGTGGGCTGAAAGTCCATCGTGTAGGCTAGAAATCCATTGTGTGAGTAGAAAGCTCATTATGTGGGCTAAAAAACCATCGTGCAAACTCATAATAAGTGTTATTCTTCACCATCATTTTCAAAGTGTGCTAGGATTTTCTAAAATCCATTGTGTAGGACACTAAAACCCTAAAGAATCCTTACCACCTTGGCCAGTTAATTGGTCTATTATATTTTATGCCTTTTACCTCCACTATCCTTCTACACGATATTATTGATATGAGTGCTAACCAATAGTCCACTAGTATTTAAAATCCTAAAGATCCCCCCATGATGGAATAATGGCAATCCCTTAGACATCTAGGACATGATCTAGTGCATTCCATGGTCACTCAGGATTATTATAACATCATCCATGTGAAGATTTAGATAGGCCTCTTCATCCCATGCAAGAAATTAGACTCTAAGTGTGAGTTTGAGATCATTCATATGAGTGAAAATGAATAGATTCCTTTCCCATATGATAAGATAGATCTTTTTGAAGTTTATATCCACATGTTTTCTTGCCTAGTAGATGAAGATTAGGAAGTGGCAATGAGTGAAGGGTCTAGCCTAGAATGTGAACAAGATGATTAGGAGGAGTTCAAGGGATACTATGAGGAAGAGGCTTAGAAGGAATAAAATTTACAAACATATTTACATGACTTTATGGTTAACTCCTTATATAACACACAAGTAAAATCCATCTCTTTCTTCAAGTGAACTTCACACCTAGTCTCCCAAGTCTCCTCTATATTAATATCTCTTCCATTTTTCATCTAAAAACATGTCACACAACTACCCCATAGTGTACTATCCATGCCTCTTCCATTAACCACTATAGCATACCCCTCTTGAACCTCTTCAAAAGTTTATACAAAGATGAGATTCTACACTTAATGAGATACCTATATCCATCTTTGAAATGCATCTTTTGATCATTGCAAAAGGGATGGTTAATGATTATATTAAATCTAAAATGTAATATGTGGATCCCCAGTCCCTTAGTTAAGTCTTTTCCCAATTCAAAAACATAGAAGATGTAGCTAAAGCCAGTAACAACCCCATGTATATAACGTACAAGAACCAACGTACCAAACAAGATAAGAATCGAAAGTAGAGTTTCAAGAAGAAACTCCTATGGCCAAGGATAAACTAAAAAATTGTAACAAGAATGGTCAAGCCAATACTATCAATACTGGAGCCACCAATGAAACATGGGAAAAACTCTCATTCAACATAGTGAGTGAAGGAAACAAAGAATATAGCATCATGCAAAAAAAAAAACCATATACATTTCCCAATCTTTTAAAGATTAGAACATAATTGTATGATTAAATGTTTACTTATTCCCTTGTATAGTCTAGTTGGTAGCCTTGTTTTTAGCTTCATTTATGCATCTACATTATTTCCTTATGTTTTTTCTATGTTACTGCATTATGTTTACTTATTTACATATTACATTATTTTATATTCTCCCATTAATTTTTACAATTTATATTCATCTTTAATGTTTATGTAAAAATTTCAAAACAAAAAGAATATAAAACATAAAATCCCATAAAAAAGTCTAAAACATAAAAAAGCTACAAATAGTTTCAACTAGAACTAACATAGCAACCATATCCACATAGTGTGGTAGTAACAAAAAATAAACGTCCCATAGCCATAGTTGCATAGTGTAACAACTAACAATGAAAATAGTTCATAGTCTCAAATGCTATGATGAAATCCACTAAGCAACCACATCACCATAGCCAAAGCAATAAAAATGTAACATGTGCAATAATATGTGAAGCTAAGCTAAAGAAGGAGGTGGAGGATCATCATCTACATCAGTGCCACTACCATCACCATCACCTCAAGCATGTAAATAAAAAATTCATACCAATGATTAGTAAGGAGGATAACGGGAAGATAAAATGATGAAACAACAAAACATCGAAACAAAAACTATAATATAGAAGATGTAGACTATATTTGTGTAAACCTTCAGAGATTTTGGAGTCATGTCCTTAGAAGCAAAGTTTGGTAGACCAATCTCCAATCTATGGAGGATCTACTCCTCGCTCATGTTAGTCTAATTGATATCCCTCAAGTCGACCCCCATTAGGATTTACCTCCTCTTAATATTGTTCCACGTAGGAGGATCTCAAGAGAGGGTATTTATAGATCTCTCACTAGATGCAATGGCAATCTAAGGAATGGGAGAGTTAGTAACCACTATTAATTTCATGAACATAGATGTTCTCGACATTTATACCTTGTACAAATAGTTCAAGCTTTCATTGCTTGATCACCTTCTAATGACATGATTTTAGATAACTATTCCTCTCCTCCTTATACTTCAGCTTGTGATCCTTTTACTTACAACTCCACTCTAATACCCAAGCACAGTAATCATGCTAGTCCTTGGTCTTATGGTTTAGCAACTCCATTTGCACATCCTTTTCCACATTTTCTTCTAGCTAGAGCAACTTTACCTTGGATAACACTCCAATACCATGGCCACTCGATCTCCTTTGTATGTAAAGAATCTCTATTAGCCACACAAGCTTCTATAAACTCTTTATAATCACAAAAGTCCTTGTTCTCAAGGGATAGTTCCTTCACTTGTTTCTCCAAAGCCATGACCTATTTCCATAATTATTCATTACAACATTAGGATTCCCAAGACGTTCTACATAAGAGATAGCATACTCAATGGCCCCCTCATACAGTCTACAAGAAACATTTTCAACCTTAGGTGGTAGCATGGGAAGCTCATTAAGATCGATGTCATGTGCAAGATCCCAATTGACTTTGGATACTTCATGAGCTAAAAATGAAAAGAAGAATAAAAAATCATCAAGAAAACATTTCATGGCCACTAAGACCATATAGTCTTAAACCACAAGAAGCCATAAAACAAAAGGACAAAATACAAAAAAATGTAATTCTAATAGTTCTCACCAACATCACAAGTTATTTTTTGTAAACAATCAACCAAGTCATTCACTACACTTTTCATGAACTCTATTGTTTCTAAGCCTCCACCAAGGGCTTGAAGTAGAAGGTAGATGTGAATGCCTCTAGGGGCAATTCTTGCACTATAGAAGTGATAACCAATAATATGACCTACAGTTGAATCATGCATTAAGACATAGAAAAAAAGTATTAAAACTTACTAGGGATATTGAAAGATATGCCCATGGGAATGTCATTGTCTAGAGATAAGTCACCTAGGATGGAGTCCTTGTGCTTCTAATCCTCCTCTTCTTTATTCCTTCACTCAACTTTAGTAGCAGCTTGAGCAACAAGCTCCTACCTCATCCTTGCAACTAGTAAAAGCCAAGATCATAACAAATTAGCTCATATTTTTAGCCAATCAAAAGTTTATAACAAAAAAACCAACAAACCAAAAACAATGAATATAATAATGCATGTATATGCATATGTACCATCAAAAATTTTCTATGCCTTGCCAAGCCTAATAGAAAACTTCCTATGAGTTGGTAGAGTAATAAATTGAGTAGTAGGATCAACTTGGAATCTCTTCACCTTCTCCTTCGCTACATCATTGATGAGTGGTCAAGTACCCCTACACTCAACCATATGAATACAAGTGCGTATGCATGATCTGGTCAAACTCCGCAGACAGACTAGTTGTGGTATCTAGATAGGTACATGTTGATCGCAGTTCATTTTCTTTCCACCTAGACTAGTATTTGCTTTGTCATGTATGGTTTAGTATAGAGTGAAGTGAATGATGGGATCCTAACTAATGCTACTCCTAGAGATGATGGAAAATAATCCTAACTTAAGCTAATAGGCAATAAAAAGTGAAATCTAAACTAGCCTAAGTGTGATGAGCATCCATCCTTTATCATCTGTGCACATCTTGGACCTTGTGTACTACTTCTGGGATTAACAAGTGCACATTACTTGAGCACTCCTAGATACACTACTAGGTTACTAAGTAGTTCCACTTAAATGCTCATGATTAAGTCGTACTCATTCTGCATTTAACAACAGGAATAGTAAATTATGATAAAGAAATATTAACGAAGAAAATAATAAGTAACAATTAACAATTAAAGTAATTAAAGGCTAAGTGAATACTGCAATGATGGAGTAATCTCAATCTTTATTGTCGATCATGTGCATGTCCAAGTACGTCACACTCGAATAAAGGTTCCATATAATTACAATCATCACATTGTAGGCATGCACTAGGAAAAGAATGAAAAATAACTAAAAAATGACAAAAAGACTCTCTCCTAAGAATT
>MNCI01026623.1:90097-113217 GCA_015680685.1 Gnetum montanum
AATGTTATATTTATAGGCCTACATAGGAATCATGATATTGTGTATTCAATATCATTATCTAGGCTATGATATCACATACTCGATATTGAGGATCCAATATCGGGGCCTGGAAAACCATGATTCATCATACCTCCATGACTGAATAACAGCTCTTCCTCGAGTCATAAAAAATGATAATGAGTTCAATTGATTACACAGTGAATAGGTATGGGATTATTGGCTAACTAGGAACTACTCATGCCGTAGTGTGGGATTGAAAAAAACAAAATTGGGACATAGACATAAAATTACAAAAAGAAAAATTTGTTGGAACTCATGTGGTTCCTAGTAGTGGTGGCTCCTCCATGGGTCTCTTCCCCTTATCTTGTGCTCCAAGTTTTGGAAATGGATGTCTCTAAAGGAGTTCTTAAAGTTTTTCTTCCTCGAGTCGGGGATCCTATGTTGCCCATGCTAATGCTCCAATGTTTGACGGAGTCCGCACCTCCCATGGGCATGGCAATTATAGGAACATCTGATTGGCCTTGACATACCAAGCTACAAACAACTATTATTCTTCTTCATAGGCTCTAGCTTTGTCCTTGCATTCTTGGTAGTCTATGAGCCATCGAGCCAAATCTGCCACAACATCTTTCTGTCCTTGGTAGTTGGTCTTAACCACTCCGAATTCAGAATTTTCTACTTCTAATTTCTGTAATGTCTTCTTGTGTTCAGAAAATTCTATTTCATATTTAGCATAGGTGGCTGCTACCTGCTTCTCCAATTCTATTCTTGGGCATCCTACTATCAAGATGGCTAAGTTGTCATATCGCAAATTTGCCAACTCCATGTACTCTGTGAGATCTTGTATCTGTAGGTCACAAATTTTCAATTTTACTTGGTGGATCAAGGCATAATTATCAAATATGGCCTGCTAATTAGTGTTCTGAGCACTAAGAGTGTTAATATGAGATTTTTCCATATGTATTTCCTTTTCACCTATTGATACATCCCCACCTAATCTCTAAAATGCTCCTTGAGCTTTTCATGTTGCTTGATCTCATTTTACCACATGTTTATTTCAATCACCATCTTTTGGTGAATCATACGTACTTCCTTCATTGAGAGGGTTTTGTTCTCTCTAGAAAAGTGATTCATATCCTAGTTAATCCTTATTAACTATTCTCACAATTGCTAAAAAATTTTTTTGAGAACATTCTTTTATTTTTCGACTGTGGTCAACTAGAGATTTTCGGTGGTGAGGTTCTTGTTTTCTTCTTGTGAGGCCTTGAGTTCTTTGGCATGTGCATACTTTTGAGCTTGTGCCTTAGAATCATCCTAATTAGCCTTCTCTTTTTCCTCTACCACTCTTTTATTCTCTACCAACAATTTAGTCAGCTGCTCTATTTGAAAGGATCCTAGCTAGTCTGTAGGGATGAGTTGGAACGAATCCCACTATGCAGCTTACAAGGTGATGAGCTTTTCTTGGAATCTTTTTAACTCCTCCTTTTCATGTTTAACGCTAACCTTTTCCATGACTAGCTTCCCTTTGGTATAAATGAGGTCTGACTATGTTTCTGTGACATCTTGAGGGATGTCAAACAAGGACGTTATCACTTGTCCTGTATGCAGCAACTGGTCTAGAACATCCTCATGATCTGTAGGAGTCATTGAGGGATTGTCCAAGGTTTGAGCATCGTGTGCTCCTATAAAATCTACTAGTTACATAACAAGGACATTAAATGATTCTTTTATGTGGTCTATGACCACTTCTACTGCTCCCACTGCATCCTGGTGCTACATAACCATTAATGTGATGCCTTCACTAGTTTCTAGTTGCACTTAAAAGGATGTAGCGTTTCCAGAGATCTGTTGTGACCAATGTGATTTCCCTCCTCTTATTTAGATGGACATCTTGACCCATGCTTGATCAATTGATACTATGGATCATATGGAATCATCAATGACCTTGAAGAGATTGGCTTCATGACAACTTCCTCAACTGATCGATTCAGCGATGGCCTTGAGATGGCTCATTGACGATCGATAGTGCGATGGTAGTTGGTCTTGCTAGCTTGTACATTGTGTGCTTAGCCTTGCTTCCTATTGTTGACTGGGCCTTGTGTCTAGAAGTTCGCTAGGCCCTACAGTTTTAGGTGTAGTGGGCCCCACTTTCTATTTTGGCTTAGGCTCCAATGTCTCATCAACACTTTTCTGTAGGTCTGGTGGCTTCAGTAATTTAGCAAATGAGGCATTTTGAGCCTTTTTGGGTATGTCATTGGTGTACCCTAGAATTCTATCATGTCGGCATAGCTTCCTAATTAGGCATGGAAAAGGCAAAGCGAACTTCCCTATCTTACGTTCTTCAAACCGCCTTAAAATTTCTATGAGATATAGATGGGGTAGGTTGGCATCAACCTTGGCCATCAAGATGGTGCTTCCTCCCACCACATAGGTAAAAATTCTATTTAATCCTTTTGTTGGGAAAATGTGATATGTACCAATTTTGAAGTAGATCCTCTCTTCAAGTGTGAGCTCTCCATATGCTTTATCCTCCTTGACATACACTTTTTTTAACCATATTTTGCATGCATCCACATTAGAGCAAGTGGATAGTTGAGCAACTTTGGGCCTTGTATTTAGAAGATTCAACACTTTTGAAATGGCCTTGGTAGAGAAATCAATAGACACCCCACCTATATCAACAATGGTGTCTTCTTCATTATTGTGTAAAAATTGGTACGTCTCCCCCGAGTACCAATCATCACTCTCAAAGAGAACAGGTGATAATTGAGATCCTTTAAGTAGGTCTCTGACTGCCGTAGGGGAAAATTTATTGAAAGGTCCAAAATTAATTTCCATAGTCACAACTGCTAACATGGACCTTTCATGAATTTCCTAAATACATTCTAGAGACAATGTGAGATGTATTTAGATGCCCTACTGTCTCCACCTTCGGCATGCCCCGATTGTGCAGTGACAGGAGGTTCTTGATGAATGCTAAATGATTGTGCCTCCTTCTCTACATGTTCTTCAGGAGGTGCTTGGCCTCTGCCTCTCCTTGGTCATTTGGATGCATCCTAAGAGGGTCCTCCTTGCTATCCTCTTTTAGGGGCCATCTGCAATCACACGAAACTGATTACTAGTAAGGTTATTTACAAAATTAGATTAATAACTTACTCCTTGCCCTTAATAGATTCATTTTTTACTTAGTGTGATTCAAAGTTAGAAATTTTCAGGGCCTAATTTTGATTAGGTGATTCCAAAAAATAATTTTCATGGTCAGGATGAAGAAATAAAATTAATTTGACAATCGTTTTTATCATTTTTGAGGTCACTTAGCCTTGATAATATCCTTTGGGAAATGACGAATTTTGAAAAAACTACATGCAACTTGAAGCGTAACCTTCCCCCATGAGTAAGTTAAACACTCCATGTTTAAGCAAGTTTGATCGGAATGAGAATCAGAGCATTAATGAGCAAGTTATCGATATCATGTCTCTTTGAAAATAAGGCAAAATTGATGAATTTTTGAATTTCCAAGGTAAAAAATAAAGGATTTAAGGTTATTTTAAAAAATCTAGGGTAACATTGAAGAGACCTAAAGGCACAAAAAGTGTAATGAAGTGGAATTTTACAATGAATTTAGTGAATAAGGTATGGAAAAAGGACATGTAGGGGTGCATAGGAACATTTGAATTAAAGTGATGATAAAGGGAAAGAATAATTTTAGCAATGCAATACTTGGAGGGTGTAAGATGATCTGGTGATGTGCAAAGAGTACAAATTACAAAAGTTACATAAGTGGGTCCTCCCCAAAGCAGGTTCCTACCTATCATGCCCTTACGTAACCACACCTAAAAATGTTCGTAGGCACTAAAAGGTTGAAATGCAATCCACACCAATTCCACAAAACACACACATGTAGATACCACTATGATGAGATATGAGTTCTATGCCACACAAGACACATGTTAGAAATACATAGACAGTGAGGTGAAATGAATCGTAGAAGGGATTGCAAAGATTAGGACGTGAGGTAACTAACCCTGGGCATAATGAATCCCAAGTGTAGGGCATGATTAATGTGTCATTAGCCCATTGCTCCAAAATCAAGACCAAGTTCATGCCTCTAATCAGTGACATTGCATTGTTTCATCCAATGATGAACAACCATAAGAGCGACATGATAGCAAGGCATACGATCACTTGAAATTTTGTCCAAGGGAGGAGTGATTTGGAATTTTTTTCTGACACATTCATCTTTGGTCTTTTCTTTGATGTTTTCTTTTCTTTTCTTCTTTTCTTCTTCTAGCTGCTTTGGCACTTTATCCTTTCCAATAGTGACCTGGAGAAGCCACCAACCTTCAGGCATGGGTGCATGTCTTTCCAGTGGAACCCCCAAAACAACATTGAGGTTCTTCATTGAGTGCCTTTATTACTCTTACTCCCATTTTTTATTAGATCTACAAGGACCTTAGTACAACCAGGCTACATGATAGCACCTACAATGCCACCAAAGAGAATCCACAAGTCCCCTTAATGTCACACCCTGACTATTCCCTCTTATTCCATCATTTTTCACTCTAGGCATAATGAGCAAAAAATTACTTTAATTTTTAGTAATGACAAGAATATCATTGTTCCCAGAGTAGAATCTCTTATTAATAGAATGGGTGGGTGGACGTTGTGGGCTCACTGTTCAAATAATTAGTCACCTAAGACTTGATAGCATAGAACAACACCTCGACCAACAAGTCACATTAGTATTTTATTCACTAATGAGATTACCCTCAAAAATATAAAATAACAAATTGGAAATGAAAAATTGAAAAATAAAAAATTGTAAAATCAAAGAAAAGGAAACACATTTATTAATTCTGCTTGTTAGAATGGAGGATATCCCCCATAACTAAACTTTTGAGCATGGCTATAATTAATAAATGGATAATATGGATCCATGCAAGTTGGAAATATTGGAGTCTAGTCATATCTAAACCACTAGGTGTCTTTTGATGTGGTGGCTGGAATGTACCCAACTTGGGGTTCACACACTTGATTAAAGTTGGCATAATGGGGCAATTTATAAGATGTGGTCATGTGATAAGGAGTTGATCCACTACGGCACCCATGATCAAAAGATGGTATACAAGGATCACTATGTCTCCCTACATGGTTATATTCATTAGGCCACATGGTTGTTGGAGCATTAATTAATGGTCTAGATAAAGTAACAGGAGCCATTGAGTTTGACAAGGTAGATGCATCGTAGCATTGAACTCGTGCTAAGTTGGAGGATGCAATGATTTCGGAACCGTGCTATCTCTTACTATAGTCATGCCTAAAGAAAGGACACTTTTGACATTGTGGAAAACCTCCACTACTATTGATAGTAGTAGCACAAGCAATGTTCATGGGTTGGTGCTATGGTACAAAGCCTTCTAGCATAACTAGTAGCGATGTAGAAAGAGGTGAATGACGAGAATATTAAGGGCAAGGAGAAGTGCAAGGAACATGAGGTGGTGATCCTATTAGAGAGGATATGGGTTGATAGTACTCAGGAGAATGATAATGATGTGGTGAAATAGAGGGTGTTGACATAGTTGAGGAAACAAGATGCTAAACATAATAAGTGCTTGGGTTTAGATGGTATGAAGGGTGTGACCAGTTTGATGGTGGCCTTCCCCACGACTAGGATTTTTTCCACTATGGTTGAACCCTATAGTTTTGTATAGAATCTAGATGTAACATTCCTTCCCAATTCTCATGTAAATGTAACAAGATTGGGCATTGGCCTTTGGGGTGATCATATAGGCAAATGTCACATTGATATAGGTGATTTGCAGTTGAGCCCTTATCCTTATTTTCTTCAACCCTTCTTTCTGATTGTTGCATGGTGTTCCATCCTGTTTCTCGATTTGGCATGGTTCCACCTCTAATAAAGTTGGCATATTCTCTGCATTTTTCCTATACCCATTTCATTATCTTATTGATCTTTGCCTCAATTTCATCTAGTGATTGTAGTATTGACAAAGATAATTCCACCTCCTTGAGGTGAGTTGATTTCTCCTCTTTATGATCATGGACCTTTACTATTTTGAGATTTTGGTCCTATTGAGAGCTTTCAACATTCTTCCATTTAGCTATTTCTTCTTCTTCTTTTACTACTTTCTTAATAAGCTCTTGGAATTGGTGGGTTCATAGCTCATATAGTTGACCTAGGGCATACATCCCGAGGGTCTCCCTTGTTTCATTACGAAGTCCATCCATGATGTGATACATTAGCCTTTCCTTGGAGAACCCATGGCCTGGGCAATTTTTTAACAATGAATTATATCTTTCTAAGGCCATGTCCAAGGGTTCATGTTACCCTTTTTTCCACTCTTGGATTTGTCTCCTCAAGGCTAACACTCTTGCATAGGTTTGATATCTTTCAATGAAGAGTTCTACCATTGTTGGCCAACTGCAAATTGATTTTGGCTTTAAGGACCTATACCATAATTTTTCTTCTTCAACGAGTGTCATAGAAAAGAGCTTAAGTTTTTTCCGCCCATTATCAATATTTTTCCATACATAGGCATCATGGAAGGCTTGTAAATGATGTTGCAGATCTAAATCATAACCTCTTGAAAACTTGGAAAAGTTATTTAAATCAAGCCTGGGTAGATGGCTTTCCTTGCAATGCTCGTGGAATATTTGAATAGCCTCTTGTATATACATTAGGCTCTTAGTAGCTAGCAGGGGTTCATCATCACTAGGTAGGTTATGAATTTGTGAGTTGGGACGATGTTGTCTTTGTTCATGTTGGCATTTCTGACTTTTCCCGTGGGTTCGATTTTTATTTCTACATCGACCCCTTAAGATATGGTCATCCATGTCACAACCTGAGGTCAAAGGTGTAGAGGAAGAGAAATTACTGGAAGACTCATCATGACTTTTCTAAGTCTTCCAATCATCCCTAGATAAATTCCTGTTAACTATTCAGAAGGTCCTAGGCCTTACGGGCCCCCTCATTCTATGGGATGTCCTATCCTTACTAGAGGTTTCAGAGTTGGATGACAAGAGTCCTTGAGTACCATTGGGGTGTTCATGAACATAGGAGACCCCTGCATAATATTGAGTACTCCAAACTTCATCTTCATCATCATATAATTCATTGGTTCTCTAATGAATTGCCTCACTAAGTGTTGTGTTATCATAGTCTTGTGACAGAGACATTGTTGTGAATTGTGTGTGAATTATTTGCAATTACTTTCTTTCTAAAAGATATATCATCAAGGCTTTGTTACAGTGATCTTAGATGATGTCACTAATCTAAATAACTAGCACCGCCCTCAACAATAGTGCCAATGATGAGTGATGAGGTACCCCTACACTCAACCATATGAATACAAGCATGTATGCACAATCTGGTCAAACTCTGCAGATGGACTAGTTGTGGTATCTAGATAGTTACACGTTGATCACAGTTTGCTATCGTCCGACCTAGACTAGTATTTGCTTTGTCATGTATGGTTTACTTCATAGTGAATTGAATGATGGGATCCTAACTAATGCTACTCCTAGAGATGATGAAAAATAATCTTGACATAAGCTAATAGGTAATAAAAAGAGAAATCTAAACTAGCCTAATTGTGATGAGCATCCATCCTTAATCATTCGTTCACATCTTGGACCTCGTGTACTACTTCTAGGATTACCAAGTGCACATTACTTGAGTAGTCCTAGATACGCTACTAGGTTACTAAGTAGTTCCACTTAAATGTTCGTGATTAAGTTGTACTCATTCCGCATTTAACAACAAGAATAGTAAATGATGATAAAGAAATATTAATGAAGAAAATAATAAGTAAAAATTAACAATTAAAGTAATTAAATGCTAAGTGAATACTGCAATGATGGAGTAATCTCGATCTTTATTTCCGATCATGTGCATGTCCAAGTACGTCACACTCAAATAAAGGTTCCATACTATTACAATCATCACACTGCAGGCATGTACTAGAAAAAGAATGAAAACTAACTAAAAAATGACAAAAAGACTCTATCCTAAGAATTCACCACCTCCCCCCTTTCCTATGTGCTCGAATGTTCTATTTATAGGCATACATAGGAATCAAAATATCGTGTATTTGATATCATTATCCAAGTTGTGATATCACGTACCCAATATCGAGGATCCTATATTAGGGCCTACCAAACCAAAATTCATCAAGCGTCAACCTCCATGTGTACTTTCCTCATCCTCTTGACATTACCACATGTAGCACAAGGTTCAAACCTAATGCTATGAAGAGAATAGCATTGTGCATCACTAAAATCCTTAGTGATAGTCGATAGCAACTCTCCAACATCCTTAATAAGCAAATCCCAAATGCGCATCGCTGAAATGATGTGCTTGATCCAAGGTTTGAAAAACTAGGAGGGATCATGATCTACTGACTTTCCATTCTTATGAAGCATCAAAAACTCTACAAACCTTTTAAGATAAGCCATGAAAAATTTATAATGCATGGATCATATCAAATCAAGGTTATTGCAAAATTTACAAACCTCATCTTACCACCCTAGGACTAAGAAAGTATCCCAATTGAATCTAGTACCATCAATGAGGATCTTTTTCATGGTCCAAGCCTACTGGACACCTACCATCCTATTTTGTAAGAACAAAATGGAAAACACCCTAAAACGAAAGAGGGAATAGTTGTTATTGGCTTCCTAAACTTTCCAATTGCTAACAAACAATGATCCACTACCATGGGAGTTTAGCTAATCCTCCATCTTAAAACACCACCAAGAAGTCTCATGTTACAACATGTAACCTTTATCCCATGAAACCCAAGGCTAGAATTTCATTGTAAAATGTGAAGATTGTAATCCATGAGATGCAATTTGGCATACTGTAAATTTTGGGGCTAAAGAAATGCCTCATAAGTTATCATAGCCTTACTTCCCAAGTGAAAAATGTCATATCATGTGTATATTTGGTCTTGGGTAGGTTAAAATGCCTTTTGGACTACCAAAATTGGCATTTTCATCAGTTTTGTGGGGGTTATCATCTTTACTATGCTAGAAGCAGCTATGCCCAGCATTGGGGGAATTGAGTATCATTTCCCAAACTATGGCTAGCATTGCCACATCAAGGGTAGCATTGGAGGGGTTGAGGTTGTGGACCTTTTGGTGTGTCAAAACATTAAGAAAAATGAAGTCAAGGTTGTTTTTGTGATTGTTGTATTTGTAGGAAAAGAGTGTGGAATGAAGATAACAAGGCTTGTAGAAGATCAAGAACATGAACAAGGAATGAATAATTCAAGTGCAAAGAAAGGTTGAAGAAAGATGTCTCCAAGAAATAGTAGACATCTTGGCAAAATTGAAGGTAGCACAAGCAAATACATCTCTATAAAGCATTAGAAATCTTTCATTAGACAAAGAAATCTTTCACTAACTAAAGACATCTTCTAGAATGAAGGACACTTACAAAAAAATGTCTTTCACGAGACAAAGACACCTTTCCAAAATGGAGGCTAGATGTAGAAATACATCTCAACCACATAGAAGACATATTTCATGACTATTAATTATCCATTGCACAAGTTCCCAGATGAATTTGAAAACATAGTAGCTTAAGAAGACATCATTCTTATTGGGAAGAGTGTAAGCTTTCATACAATCATTGTGTAATCATTAGACTATCATTGTAATCATTGTTGCTCTTCATTGTATTATCTTTTGTATGTTGCAAAGTGAGTTGTAGCTCAAGTACAAGGATCAACAAACTTAGTTGCTTCATTCCTTGTAATTTTTTTTCTCCTTTACTACCCTATGGGGTTGATGTGCTTCTTACAGAAAGGCTTATTGCTTGAGCTTATAAGGATCCTATGGGATTGAGTGTTGGCATAACACGACAACACTCCAAAGCGAAGCTCAAGATTGTAGAGGTTGTGGGATCTTGGAAACCACATTCTAAGCTTGTCAAGACCTTGTGGGGTTGAGTGGATCTATGGTGTCAAATCACTCCATAGAAGAGCCTAGAGCTTATATAGGGTGTGGTATCCTTCAAACCACATTTTAGAGCAACAAAGTCTGGAGGTGTTCTTGCAAACTACCCTTCAAGTGTGGACTACCCCAGTTGGGAAACAACCTGAAATTTGGTATGTAAGGTTTGTGCCAAATAATTTTAATTTGGGAAACTTATTCATTCCCCCCACCCCACACCTTCTAAGTCCAATGATCCATAAAGGTTTCCATCTTCAGCAAATCCTAGCCTTGCCCCTACAACTCCAGCATTACTACTGAAAGGCTAGCATGGGTGGGAGAAGCTAGTGTATATGAAAACTCTATTTACTATTTTTGATAAATAGCATGGTTTTAATGCCTTTGGGATGTCAAAGCTTACCAAAAATAGTAGCTATAATGGAATCAAACACCTTCCACACCTACATGTGACATTAATCTATCAAAAATCATGGTATAAGTTTACAACCAAAATTTAGCAACCGTATAACCTATATAAACAAACTCTAAACACCATTAAAAGGTTCCATCTCTTTTGAATTCCTGAGCTTTTTGAACTTGGAGAAAGAAAAAATATTTTGGAGCAACTCCCAAGCATGGAACTTGTAGCCATTTTTCAACCCGTATAACCTCAAGGTTTTTGTGAGACTTTTTGGATCAACATTGGGCTACTTAGACATCAAGATTCCCAATGTGGTACCCTTCCTTTGTGAAAAAATTCCTTCACATACCTTACCCACCTATGACCAACACTTCTAGATCTATATAAGAAATCAGTGATTTTTTTTGGTATTGAGAGTTCGCAAGTACCTGAATCATGGAGCTAATTATGGTGTGTAAGACTACTGGGTTTGATAGGCTCCAAACTTCACCAAGGAAAATCTCTTATGCATCGAGGCACCACTTGTACAAGTCTTGAAATTTGTTTATTTACAATATTTTTATTGTAATAGATTCTATAGTTCATTTTCTATGCAAGTTATCAAAGTTTTATTTTGTGCATTATTTTATATTAGATTTGCACTTTGTTATAATTGTTTTTACCCTCATTTACATTCTTGCAGTTAATGGGTGATTAGCTAGAATATTTAGGGCACTTTGGATCCTCCTTCTTAGAGGCCTTTGGGATTTAAGATCAAAACTATACTATGCCTATGATTTTTTATCTTCCAACAATCAAATTTTTCAAGTGCAACAATTTTTTAATGTTAGAAGGAGGGACTTCATCCAAGTTCTATGTCCAATCCCATTTTTCCATTTCAATAACATTATTTGCAAGTCAAAAAAAATAAATTTATATTGAATATATTTAAAATTTGATAATTTTTTTTCTAAAAGAGAAACCAACATTGCCATACATCTCCTTGTCACCAAAACCTATTATGGAGATTGGAGGTGATTTTGAGTTTTTTTTTTTTTTTTTGAATTTTTGAGTGGATGCTAGTCAACGCTACCTTTGTGTGTGCTAGAGGCTAGCATTTTTCTACCACAATCACTCAATCCCCCCTACTATGAAATTTTCTAGCAAGACCAACATTGATCCTTCCCCACCCATCAACATAGCCTTTGAAAAAAAAACCAAAATTTTTCACCTACATTTTTGGGAACACACACCATTCCTGCCAAGAGGGGGAATCCCAATGTAGGACAAGTGACTAAGGTGGTGATTAACATCCTACCCTCTTTTGCCTTGTCTAGCCTAGCCACTGTTGGTAAAGATAGTGTAGTTGGTATTTCCAACATTAAAACCATTTTATTTTTCTTAAGTGTAGGATGTACTCTGTGTAACTGCAACTTGCACTACATTTTTGCAATTGTAGTTAGCAACGTTTTACAATCATACCCCTTTTTCAAATCTTGAACAATTCCGCTTGTTGAAATTTTAATTTAAAAAATTAATTATACATTTTATTAAACCCAGTTTAAACTAATAGCCATATCTTTCAGCCAGTCAACTATGTTGTCCCTCAACCTAATTGATATGGCATCTAACCAAGATGCTATGAGGGTCTATGACCCTAAAGAGCTTATCATGGCTAAGTGTAGGAAGTTACTTAGACTAAGGGGAAAATCATAGATTTTACAAAATACTACAACTTCATTTGTGCCAAAATCCAAGTTGGCCTCCTCATTATATGAATGGAGGCTAAAGATAAGCATGAATACAAGTTGATCCATTAAATTTTGAAGGAATACATACTTTCCCCCTATGAAAAGAAAACCACTCAATGACACACATACACACATTCTATCTCAACTAATTAAGATGGATGAGCTAAGTGAGAAGCTTAGCTTGGCAAGCCAACACAAGAAGCATGATGAGTTCAAGGCTAAGCCTAAACCCAACAACTTCATAGGGAGTCTCTTCTAATAGTTAGCTCCCCAAACCACTATGCCTACTTCAACCTTTCTTGTAGCCCCCATGGGACAAATGCCTCTACCGTCATCTCCTATGTATCATACTACACTTGGGTCAACACTCATTATAGTAGTCCATCAGGCATAACCTGTGTTCCAAATGGCCTCACTACTCTCATCCATGTCTTTTGCCACACAACCTCAATCTGCATGGCTTCCATTGGTGATCTTCACCACCACTCATCCCTTCTTTGCACCAATGGACCCCAAAGTGGGATCCTAAGTAATCCAAGGATCACACATGAAACACCATGAAAATTGTGAGTCGGCCTCAGGCAAAGATTCGCGATCAGGCAAGAATACATTACCGAATTCCAGAAGGGAGAACAAGGCAGAGTAAGACAAAGAGGCGCGTAGCATTAAGTCTTTGATTTCCTTTGCAGATTTCCAACATCACTATGTTTTATCTTTGCACACTATATCACATGACGTAGCGTAATGACGCTTAGCATGATTCTGTTCAACATGTTCTAGTATCAGAAGGCGACTGACTTCGGCATCTAGAGAGGCTTAAGCAGTGTAATATGCCACTTCTCGTATATTTTGCTAAGTCTTTTGTCCAAGGCCGAGTTTACGCTCTGTTACACACGGCAGCGTAATGAGCTTTGAAAAGGTCAAAATAAGCGCAACAGATCAACTCTTTTTCCTTTTCTTACGGATAGATCACCTTACGCTAGTTACGCAACGCAGCGTATCTCAGCGTAATGCATTGCCAAGCTAATCATCGTTTACACTTCACTACGCTCGGCGGCGTAAACGAGCGTAAAATAGCTCGAATACATTATTTTCATGCTTTGTTACGCTCTTGCATGCGACACAACGCAAATGAGCATAATGTAGCCTAAATTTAGCTAAGACATGCCCGACGCACGTCTATTATTCACATGCACAGTACGCAAATGAGCATATTGTGCGTAATCATAAAGTTCAACACAAAGCTAGTTAGGTCAATGGCATTGCGAAAGGTCTGAGACACGTGTCATCACAGCCATTCCTTCTCCACATATTGTCAAGCCTATAAATGTCCTAGTTGGTGAAGAAAAAATAGAGGCAACAAGACAGAACAAAGAAAACACCCAGACAGAGAGAGAAAGAGCAGCATTTTCTGGCAATCATTTGGCAACAATATCTTTCAACAGAGACAAGAGCATATTTTGCTTGAGCATTGGCAGCAGGAGCGATTACCCCTTTGGTGAAGACACAACTTTCTCCATTGGTGATCGTCGGCAGTTTCGAGCAAAGACTACCTAAGGCAAAAAAGGAGCAGATTAGAGATCAAGAGATCATCTGATGTGGTTTGTAAATTTCTATTGATCAGAAGCAGTTGATCGATAGACGTCAGTACTTGACCTTCCTTGCATCCCGTCTCTGGCCTACGAGGTAGATCGGACTTCATTCTATACTTTTGCTTGGATAGTTTTCTTGTTATTTTGTGTTTGCTTTACATCAAGTAATCAGGGTCTCCCCATTGTAACGTGGTATACAAAGTATTCATTCTTCAAGTAAAAACGTAGATCTTTAAACCACACGTTTCTCTCGTATTCGCTTCTACTTACCATGTTAGCGTTATCATCGTTGTAATTCATCTACATTATTTTCCCCTCATTTTGCGACTCGTCGAATCAAATCATTCCACGCAACATTCATAATTTCCATCGGTTTACTGATTAGTAAGTCCCTGTTTGATCGACAAGACCGTTCAGGGCACTGCAGATTCATTTTTTCCACCATAGCCCTCGCACGGATCCGTGGTCAAAACTGTGTACACGGAATTTTGTTTGGTATTTTCCAGCTGCCGACATTTTCTGTCGTTACAACACACTATTTTTCCCATTTGTACCACATGTACTAGTGCAAAAACCATTTCTATTATTTAGTCCTTCCACAACCATGATGATCCATCCTCTCCCTTTTGTACTGCAATCCATCGTGAGGCCACAAGTCTCTTAACTCATGTCCCAACCATTTGTACAAACATCACAACCTATAGGAATGCCTCAAGGCCTATATCAAGCATTCCAAATGATCTAGGACCTTATAGAAGAGTAAAGGAAGCTTAAGGCTTCAACAAACTAGGTAGTAAAAATCATGGATTTCTATCAAGAGGTTCCCATGAGTCATACTATCCCATAGACAACTCTTCCTTTGGGCATCCCTATACCTCAATTTCACTAAGTAAAATCGTGAGGGTGATTCTAATGCCCACCTTATTACCTTCTATTTTGAGTGCTCGTTGCTACAAGCTTGGCCGCATACTATAATGAGAATCTTCCCTATGTCCCTTATTGGGAAAGCCTTGTATTGGTATCACACATTACCAAGAGGATATATATCCTTACTAGAAGATTTAATATCATAGTTTGTTAACCATTTCAAGTATAATTTAAAACCTAACATGAATTTTGACCAACTAATGAAGGTTAAGCAGGGACCCATTGAACCCATGCAAAAGTTCACCCAATGATGAAATGTTCTTCTCAATGAGATTCTAGAACCTATAGCCAAGATCCATCTTCTCACTATATTCAAGGGGGTAGTTAATGACTTTATTAAGTATAAAATTCACTACCAAGACCTTCAATCACTTAGCTAGGATTTTTCACAAACCAAGAACATAAATGATGCCACCGAGACTATTCATGGCCCTACCTACATGGCATATAAGAACCAATACACTCAAAATGATAAAGAGAAGGGGAGGCAAAAAAATGTAGTTATGGACACTGTGGCTAAAGAGACTAAAACTAAGCAAAGGCCCAAAATGAAACAACCCAAGTTTCCTACCAACAATAATCAACCATTGACATCTAGGGCCTCTACATTAGGTAACACAAGGCTGAATTTCAAAAAGAAGGATCAGTCGAAGAATACTAGGCTACCATTAAGATCATCTAAACTCCTTGACTAGTTGTTAAAGAGTAAGAAAATCGAATACATAAAAATGACCAAGAATTCCCATAAGAGGCATAATAGACTATGCAAAATTGCAAATAATTCCACTCTTAAAACCAAGAAAGACCCATCGATGCCTAAGTACTTCAAACTTGACCATTTCTACCTCTACCATAAACTACCATGTCATGATACCAACTTCTAAATTATTCCTTGATGCCTCTAGCCCAATCAAACCACAAAAAATAATCCATGTATATCTACAAGGACCCATTGAATTCCAACAATAGTCCATATCCCATAATAACATTTAATGCAAGTAACAACTCTATTCATAATAATAGGGGCCCTTCAAGTTCATCTAGTTCAAGGCCTCCTTTTGTTGTAAGGATACCATCACCTACACCTACATCTCACAAGAAGCCTTTTGTGATCAAGGTACCCCTTCCTGCTACAACCAAAACCACTGTTACATCTGAATAATGTTCTCTCGTAGTGGCCAACAAAATAGCTTCTTCTCAACCAAACAACAACAAAAAATATCTAAGAAAATAATGTAAGAAGTCCATTCGAAAGCCTAAGAATAAGGATAACAAGTGGGCCAAGGTATGAAAGGAAGTGAACCCACTAAATCCCACTCATCTCATCCATTCCAATGAGCTCTAATGCTCAGGCTACTTCACTAGTCAACCATGGGAGGATCCCCTAAGCCACAAGGGAAGGGGAGAGAGCCCAAGATTGAACCCTAAAAAAAATTTTCTTCATAGGTTGCATGAAGGAAGTCAAGGCCAACAAGAATGGAAAATCAATGACTAACAACAAGAACTTCCTTAATGCAATGGAACAGGTTAAGTAATCTTTGAAAAAAAGAACACATACCTTAGCCTATATGACATGGTAATGACCTTAGATACTTGTCAAGAGGCCTTGGTGAAGATGTTGACTTCTATTTCTATTAGAAAGAACATCCCTGCTAGTGAAGATTCCATTCACACAGTAATAGTACCACCTTCATCAAAGGAATAAATGGAGTTAATAACATTGGTGTTTCATGAGAGTGAGGTCAAAACCAATCCCCAATATGGTGAGACAACCAAGGTCCCTCTCTTTATAATGATAAGAATGTGATGATACAAGGTACATAGGGTGCACATAGATGATGGGACAACCACCAATGTAATACCTTACAATATTGTTGAAAATTTGGGTTTAATAGAACACATGAAACATACATCAACTTTCAATACTACATCCTTTAATGGATCTCAAGTTGTAATTAAAGGATTAATCTCTTTGGACTTTGTAGTAGGGGAACAATTCCCCATAATAGCCAATTCTTGATGGTGGAAGAGACACTAGGATTTAACCTCATCCTAGGGAGACCTTGGCTAGCTTAGTTACAAGCTATTTCCTCACCCAACCACCAAGAAATTCACTTGCCTTATGAGGGAGGTAAAATAATTATCTATGGTGATAGTGTAGTTCCTTTGGTAGACAACAACATTGACAAAGAACAAGGGTCTGAAGTGAAGTTTCAAGAAGAAGCTTCTACTATTAATGATAAAGTCCAAATACCCAATAGAGTGGAAGTGGTCCAAACACATAACAATGGAACCATAAATGCATCATGGGAGAAAGTCCCCTTCAATGTGGTTAGCGAAGGGAACAGGAAATACAAAATTATGTAACACAAGCCATACACCATTCCTAACCTCTCGAAGATTAGGAAGCACTTGAATGATTGACATTTGTATCTTATTTGCTTGTCCTAGTACCCATACTATCACACTGAAGTTTTGCAACATGAATGCTAGAAACTCTTTTGCCCCTAGCCTAAACCATAAGGAGTCTTACTTCAACACCATATGGGTAGGTAGGGTGTTGGGCCCTAAGGTGTGAATATTGTAGAGGATCCCCACCAACTTAATGACCATCAAGATAGTTTTCAAGAAGGCCTTGCATGATACAAAAACAATAGCTATTATAACCATGAATAAACATAATTGAAGATAACCAAATACCAAAAATGTAAAATTAATATGATCTCATTGTCAACATTTTCAAGTAAAAAAATTTGCACTTTTTAACACTTCGAACCAAAAACAAGATAATAGCCAAAATTATGACCAATTTGCACATAACAACCAAATAGAACCAAGTAGCTCACCAACAATTGATAGTAGTTTCACAGTGAAATATGCATAAAAAAGTTTTTTTAAAAAATTACGTAGAAACTTTGAAGCCATGAAAACTAGCTTGTACCTACATCAATTATCACAAAATCTAAAGTTAAATTTTGCATAATTTTTACTAAAAATCCTAGTTAATAGTGAAACTAACTATAGGTAAAACTCTAGGGGCAAATTAAAAATTTTAGAAAAATTCAAGTGACTATTGAGAACTAACATATAACATGTAAATAACCTAATGAACCTTTGAATATAGGCATAAAAATTCAAGAACCACACCAACATTTCCTATACAGCTAGGGAGGTTTGTAGTTTTGACAATCAAAACTGCAACTATATAAGGTAGTTTACACATGGAAAAAAATGACAAATTAAAGCTAAAATTTTTTTGCTAAGGCTAGAGACTTCCTACACATAAAATTGAAAAAAAATTAGCATTAACAGTGCAACCCCAAACCTAGAAAACATTAATCATAGAAAACCAAAACCTTAGCAAAATTTGTCATAATTCTCAAAAGAACCAGAAACTGTAGAAAATGGTGTAGTCATTGAAAAATTTAGTTACTAGAAAATCAAAGATCTCAGTGTAATAAATTTAATTCTAAAACCCTAGGGCCTATGAAAAATGAGATCTGAGGTGCCTTGGATGGTCCCACAAATCACCCATGGACTTAGAGAACGGAAAATAAAGTAATAAAAATGCAAATATGATTGCAGATTTGAAAATGTAAATGTACTGAAAATAAAATAACATATCTAATTTGTACATAGAGTAAAACTGTAAACTTTATTTCATCAAAAATAAAGAGATTTTAGAGATTGTGTACAAAATGTGCCTAGGGATAGGGGGTGTTACAAGGGGATGTAACAATGGCTACGAGGGTGTAACAATGGCTATGGAGGGTAAAAATTGCTATGGGGGGTAACAATTGTCCAAAAGGGGGTTTCACATTGAGGATTCAAGAGGCTTTGTGTGTGTTTAAATCTCTTGAATGGAAAAATGCTTGCCAAAAATGCCAAAGTGTATGAGTGCTAATGGGATGGAACCTTCAAATGGTGTTTGGGGTTGGTTTATATAGGGTTTTGGCCTTAATTTTTGCTATAAATTGGCTATAATTTGGCTACATTTCAGGTGGGATAGGTGAGATCCACCCCCATGCATCCATGCTGGCTGACCCATTCATGCTAGCTAACCCCTCCATGTTGAGGGTAGTTCTTCCATGTTAGGGGCAAATCTTTCATGTTGGGGGAAAGTCTTCCATATTGGGGGTAGATCTTCCACATTGAGGGGGGTAATCTTCCATGCTAAATGTGGGTGAGATCCACCCCCATGCATCCTAGCTAGCTAACCCCTCCATGTTGGTTGATCCCTCCACACTAAGGGTAGATCTTCAACGTTGAGGAAGAAATTCTTTCATGCTAGGTTAGATCTTCCATGTTGGGGAGAAGTCTTCCATGCTAGGGGTAGGTAAGATTTACCCCCATGCATCCTAGTTGGAGTTGATGTCAAACTCTTGGTCATGTTGCTTCAATGCTGAGGAGAAGGTATCAACATTGAGAGGGATGAGAGACCAATGCTATGGGTGAAGGTTAAACTCCTCTAGGTTGAGTTACCCCACTCTCCACATTGGGAGTATGTGAGATCCACTCCCTTTCATTTCTCCATGTTGGCTTTGATGTCTTCTAGCTAGCTTACCCCCTACAGGGATTTGTTAGCATAGAAAAGTATATTCTCCTAATAAAACCCATCAAATTGCCATTTGTTGGCATTCCAAAAGGCATTTTTGACTTCCCCAGGCCTGAATATAGACACGAAGTGACTCTTTTCACTTGGGGAATAAGTCTTTGACCACTTTTAAGGAATTTTTCAGCCCCAAAAGTATGAAATATGTGAGATTTCCCCTCATCGGTTACAACCTTCACATTTACAATGAAGTTTTACCTCAGGTTTTATGGGATGGGCTTACAAAGGTTACAACATCCAAATTTGGTGGTATTTCATTGGCTCCTCTTTGTTTGTGTCTAGAGGATTGACTTGAAAGGCACTAATAAAGAATATAGTGCAAGTCCACCACCAGCATTTCTTCTCCATGCTTGATCTAGTCATGTCGAACCATGCTAAAGAGCACTTGTAATGATGGGATAAGGCTATGATGAAATGGTGGTAATGGTCATTAAGGAGATGGTTATGAAGGCTAACTATTCACTCCAAGTGTTGACATCATGGTTGTGATGTCATACTAAGATGTTATGTTCTAAAATGTGGTTCACTCGACAAATGTATTTTAGGAACCATCACTTTGCTTCAAGGACTTTTGGTCATTTAGGCTCCTCCCTTTGCATGTTTGTAGCCATCTTCTTTGCAATTTTATCTTCATTAGGTTATCCAACTACATGGCAATTTTCTTTTCCATTTTTATTTATTTTTGTGGGGTAAAACCCTCATTGGGTTTCTTTGCTAAGGTTTGTTCAATTTAGTTTTCCCATTGAATGAGATGTATTGCATTCAACGGTCTTGATGGTGGAGCATGATGAAAGAGATGTCAAAATGGTTATAATGCATGAGTATTAGACATTGGTCAACATTGCTACTTAGGGTAAGGAAGGTTATATTTAGGCTAGGTGATTGGACTCAAGGAGTGGTGCTAGATGGAGGGCAATGGTACAATCACTCTTGACATAGCAAGACAAACTCACCAAATCTTGCACATCAAGGTCATGTAGTGGCTTGTTGCCATAATGAGTTGCATCCTTGTGATGGTCCCAAACTTTATCCTACAAACACAACTCCAAAAGGACAAGAAAACCAAGCAAATAAAACATGTTATAATATTACAATGTGTACATATAGGCTAAATAGAGAATAAAACCAAGCTACCTAGGTCACAGAAGTTGCCAATTTAAGGTTGTGATAGGCCATGATACTAGTTTAAGGCCTCGACATGGTATGGCATGCCATTTTAAGGCCTTGATATGTTGTAGAGAGGTGTCTCTTTATCATGCAAAGATATCACATAGGCTCATTTGTTGTAGATTATCAAAGTTATTTGTTGAAACTGATCAATAATGATAAACAACACCATAAACAAACATGTGAACGTTAGGCCTAATCAAGGCTATATGATGGCTTTAATGTTGCATAACAAAGGCTTGATGTGATCTAGCAAGAAACTAGGTTTCATGTGTGATGAGACGCGAATTGCACAGGCCGCGATATCGCATCGGGCGCGATATCGCGGTCCTCTACCAAATCTATAAATAAGAGGTGGCACTCCCCTCATTTGAAATGATAGGTGTAAAGTAGCGAAGCTCTGGAAAATTGATCACCCCAGAGATAGAATATTTTCCATGTGCCCGCAGTAGGAGTCCCCCAAGTGAACCGTTCTTTATTCGAGCAACTTTGTACCTAAACGCAAGTTGTGTATGACAATAAAGATGAGCTTTACAGATAAACCTTGCAGTGCATGGATAGGCTTAATTAATGTTATTTATTGCTTTCCTAGAAACGCGGCATGAGTACGACTTGGTTACGAGCGTTGATGAACTTGTACGGCTAGCCAAGGAATCGGCTACTCATCGCGATTAGATTCTCTCACCCTTACCTCCTAGAACATGGGACAAGTACGACTTGATTACGAGCATCTACGGATGTGTATGGCTAGTCAAGGAATCGGCTACTTGTCACACTTAGGTTAGTTAAGTGCCTTAATACGACTGCTTCGAGCATGTGCGTTATGTGTGGTAATCCCAGTAACGATTAGTGTTTGGTAGCCACAGTTGCACAGTTCAGGATGTGTACGACAAGTGGGAACGGATGCTGACACTAGGACTTAATACTATAGTTAGAGTTAGTTTTAGTTTCTCAACCCTTCACCGTTTAGCATAGGAGATAAACTGTAAAATACCAAAAAAATCATATACCTTAGACTTACTTAACCATACACCGTGACAACAACAAGTAAGTCTGGGAAGACAACGAACAATTAACCCCAAGTGTTCCTTGTGGCGTTTAGGCATTTAGTCTGCGGAGTTCAACCGGATCGCGTGTGCTATGCTCGTTTCGTATGGTTGAATGTAGGGGTACCTCGCCACTCATCATTGGCACCGTTGCCGTGGACTAAGTGTTTTTTTGCCAATTAGAACATTAGGAATCATTCACATCGTTGGGAGCCTTAATGAACCTTTAGGTTAATTAGTTAATTAAGAAAATAAATAATGGTGAATAGCACACCATTAGAATGACTTCTTCTCAAAAAATCAACTCACCTAAGGATAACATAGAAGACAGTCAGCACCATACGCATAACCTAGTCCAGCCATGTCCTAAAAAATCTAAGGTGACATATACTCATCCCGATGAGTATGTGCCGGATTTTACCTTTATTCTCCATCAAGATGAACAATTGCGGTGGAGAGATCTGCAAGGTAACATTGTGTTACCCTTGGATCGATCAGTCCCTAACATGCTTTTCCGTGCCTTAGCATAGATGGGCATGCAAGAACTGTTTGCGGAATACGTTCTGGATACCTTTGACATAAGGGATTATCATCCCACCGCTTTGCAACGTATGAGGGACGAAAGGCAGGAGAGCCATCATTCCTTATTGAAGGGCAAGGTCCCCCATGTCCTTAGTGAAATAGGAGATGAGGAACCCCTCACAATGGATTTCTTAGAAAATGATGTTCCTCCTCCTCAAAATGGTGAAGAGGTTAGGCATCAGGGCCTTCGATCAACTATACATGCTACAGGCTCTGATCCCCATGAGCACCAACTATTCACTGCAGGAACCACCACTCACACTAAGGACAGACACTTAGATTGTTACAACGATCAGGGCCGAAGTAGCCGAAGAGAAGGTAAGAAACATTGCCACGATGATGGATCCCCTTCCTCTTCTCCTTCATCTCATCATTCACACTCTCCTTCCACATCGGGATTTAACCATCGTGAGCATAACGGAGAGGGTAAAAGTAAGGAAGATGAAAGACCTCAACAGGAAGGTCGAGAGGACTTAGGACAAGGGCAAGGACGTAGGGAGAGTAAAGAACCACCATGAAGACATCACACACGTCATGATAGGGATGATCATGACGAACCCCTACTCGCAACCTAAAGCATGCTCGATATCACAGAGGCAGTTAGGATCCCCACAAGGCACTTAAAAGACAGCAGGATCAAGCGTTTGGACATAAATAATATCCCATGTTTTGAAGGGGGATACAACGCTGATCCTCAACATCATTTACAGGCATTCCACGATGCCTGTGTCTTGTAAAATATCGATAATGAGTGGCAGAAACTCAAGTTGTTCCCAAGGACACTCACTAAAGAAGTAGAGAGCTAGTACCAGTCCTTAGAACTGGAAACCATTAGGAGGTGGAGTACGATGCTTGAACTATTCAACAACAAATATCAGACGTACTCCAGAGTGTCCAACTTGCGTAAGCAGATCCAAGGCTAGAAACAAGGTGCTTATGAACCCTTGGATGCTGCCATGACCTGTTACTATATACTGCTACATCATTGCCTATTCCATGCGTACGCTAAACGGGATCAACTTCGCCACATCGTGGATGGGCTAAGGAATGAAACGAGAAGAACTCTTGGGACTTACGCCCAAGGGAGACTTT